>MU728737.1:0-58838 GCA_026770625.1 Nicotiana glauca
ATATATATAATCAAAACAACATGAAAATGTGATTATTTAGGGCGTGATCATAGTCAAATTCACCTATTATCAACTGAGTTACAACTTTAGAACCTTTTGGGCGGGATCATAACCGAACCATTATAATATATACCCCAGTTTCACTTTTGAGGGACTTTGGATTTTTGTTTTGGTGTGACTGAACCCCAAGTGAGAGGTTGCCTACGTATTTTTTCGAAATTAAGTCGAACGTAGTTCAGGGAACTTTGTTTTGTTTTATTTTTGTTTTCTTTTCTTTTTCCTTTCTTTTCCTTTCCTTTCCACTTCTTTTTCTTTTCATTTTTCATTCATTTTTTTTCATTTTCTTTGTCTTTTCTTAATTTTTTTTGTATTTTTTTTTCCAATTCATTTTCAATGACAGTTTCAGGTTCCAAAGAGGATAATTAAAGAATGAGAGCCGGCTCAAAGAGTTTGCAAATGATTGATAGTGTTTGGGTAGTGAGAATGAAAGCCTTCGTCATCCCAACCGAAGAATATTAGAACTATATGGAGGATCCAACATAGTACCATTTGACTGCAATTGCATTGACAGTTATTTCAAGGACATTTCCTTCAATGTGTCCCAAATACAACACACTCTTTGGCACAGTACTCTTATTGCAATGTATGGACCTTTCCAATTGGGAACCAATTCTCCTTCAGTTGTTCCAATTCTTTGTTTTATTTCGTTAAACTTTATCTTCATTGCGATCTAATTCTTGATTCATTATTTCGAAGTCTGAAAGCTTTCAGGATCTAGGCATGAAGTCCGCAAGCATGTCATACTATTGAAATTCGCATTTAACATAACTAAAAAGAGAATAAGAAAAAGTGACAAGACTAAGAAAAGAGATTCCTGGATTTTTTTTATTTTGATGATTTTTTTTAAATTTTAAAAGATAGAAGGGTTTACATTGGAAATCAAGGCAATAAAGTAAAACATTCGGATTACATCCTGAGATAATCCGGATGCAGAAAGGATATCAAGACTGGATACCGAGGCTCCCTTCTGATGGGGAACTTTTAGGCTTGGTGACCCTTTTTTGGCTTTTCTTCTGTCTCGGCAATGGCTGCAATGGCCTTCAGTGCCAGATCAAATTCCTCAACTTCATAAATTATTCCGACTATTGGCCCAATGTTGTGGGCAAGAAACAGATTTTTCATCACGCCAGGAGCCTCTTCATCCCGAAAAATGATTCTTTTAACATAGATCAAAGTATGAGACACTCTTTTGGCCACTCAGACCTTGCATGTATTTTAGGCTTTGTTCCAAGCTCTTTATCTTTCAAATCATTTCCTCTTGCTCAGGATTTTTAACAACCTTTTCTTGCTCCAGTGAGAGGTCATATTACAGAGGTTGAGTGAAACAATGTGGGGTCACATATGTTATTTCTAGTTGAAGTTGTGGACCTTTAAAGATGAACATTGGAGGCGGTGCCCTTGAAGTCAGTGCCTGGGAGCAAACCATAGAAGGCATGCCTGGATCATTGGAGGTGCCCACATAGGATGAGCGGTTTGAGCATAGGGGCATTGGTAACCTCACCTGGCCTGGGGATCAATTCAGGGAACCCAGGGATGACACATGGTGGTTCCTTACCATTAGACCAGGGGTTCCACATTTCCAATAGGCGGAGACGCAACATTTTATTCTCTTCAGCAGCTACTAATTCTAGCTGCAGAATAGCCGATGCTGGGCTATCCTAAGGACCGATGATTGGTAGATTGCTTGCGGTGGCCATCTGTGCCTTTGGATCTTGTGAAGGAGGGGAGGCCAGACTGTCAACAAAATCAACCACCAAAACCTGGCTAATTTTGCACATTCAACAACCTTGTTAGTTTTGAAACATTTAACATATAGGAAATCGCACGTTGGGATACAATGCACCTAACAGTTAATCGATTCTACCGTGTGTTTGAACGGCGGCATGTTTCATCCCGGCCTTAATTAACTCTTTCAGTATGGACCTCTTTTCTTTATCTTTGTTTCTTTCTAACCACTCTTGATTTTTGCTTTGTTTTAACCGCTCTTTTATTTTTTGGTACTCTCTTTTCTTTTTTGTTTGTCACTCTTTAATTTCTTGTCGCTCTTTCTCTTTTTTTTCCACTCTTTTTTCCTTTTTTTCTTTCTTTTTTTTTTTGGTTTATTTTTCACTCAATTTATTTTATGGATATGATCGAATTCGATGGGGATTGCCTACGTACCATGATGCCACATGAATTAAATCTTGCGTAGTTTGGGAATATAAAATAAATAAACTAATTTTTTTTGAAAGAAATGCTTTAAAAGAAAAAAGAAAATATTTTTTTTTGTTTCTTTTTGATTATTGTTTTTAAAGAGACTTCTAAAAATTCCTTTTCTTTTGATTTGAACTTTGAAAATTTTAAATGTAAGAACAAAATATTTTGTTTGAATTTTCATTCGTTTTCTCTTTTTCTAAAGAAAGAAAATATTTTTGGATTTTGGAAATTTCCTCTTAATTTTCGAAAAAAGGACTTTTAAGAATATATTATGAATTTCTGCGTTTTTATTTATTTACAAAAGTACTTCTAAAGAAAAACGAAAAATATTTTGTGACTTTTTTCAAAACTTTTATGAACATTTAAAAAAGAAAGACTTCTAAAGGAGAAAAGAGTACTTTTTAGATTTTTGTTTCTGATTTTTTTTGGATGTATATTTTTTTTGGAAAAATACTTCAAAATGAAGGAAACATGTATTTTGGATTTTGATTTCATTGATTTTTTTTTTTTTTTTTTTGCATGAACGACCTTAGAAAGAAAGAAACCATTTTTTTAAACTACTTTTTTTTGAACTTTTTTTTAAGGAAAGATTTTTTTAAAGAAGGAACTAAAGGAAAATATTTTTGAATTTTTTTTTTTGAAAATTGTAGCCGGAACCAATGAGGTTTGCCTACGTATCTCACATCCGGTGAGAATCAGACCCGTATAGTTCGGTTAGTTTTGACAAAACAAGGGAAACATGGCACTTGAAAATTTTGGCTCATTTTGAAATGACCTTTCCTTTTCAGAATTTCGACAGAGTTTTCGAATTTTTCAAATATTGGTTTTTCAGAACTTGGTGAATTTTTCTTTCCTAGCTCACTCTGGATTTCTCTTTTTTTTTTTAAAAAAAAATATTTTTTTATCCTTTCCTTATTCTAGAAGCCGGTCAACATGCAAGCCAAATCAAACAAATGCGCAAGTAGCACATAAGATGCATCAGGTTGGTCTCAAAGAGGAAACCTGTCTTATACGAACTCGGCCCCTGTGCCGAGTTTCGCTAAGTCAAATGCACATGATGCACATAAAGCGAACCTACTAGGGATATTCGACATGAGGTTTATTCTTCTAAGTTTAAATCCTGGAGGAGAAGGTATCTAAACTGGCTAACTCAAGCGAACAACTTGAGCCGAGGAGGGTCAGCGTACCGGTAGCATTGATTTCCGGATTAACTGGTGGTGCTCCCGGTCTAAACATGTGTGACTAAAACTCCTTCACCAGATGGCAAGCACCTCCTCTATCTCAAAGAAAGCGGGCTATGGCAAGTAAATACCCAATTTTAATTTCAAGAAGACTCAGAGGAGGTGTGTGAGAAGACAGTTTATATACAATTCAAGTAATATCATAGCGATAAATAAATGGCAACTAGCACATTGGGTCCATAAAATACAGTAATATCAACAATAAAGCCAAATAAAAATCACACTACCAAGTTCGAATTCTTGAACCCTGAACAAAAGTTCTAGGTTCTTTTTCCCGCAGTCGCCAGAACTGTCATACCTCCTTTTTTATACACCACCGCGAAGGATAATATATAAGGGAGTTTTTTCACTTTAAGTGACATTATTCGAAATGAGATTATTTATTTATCAAAGTTGCCACTTGAAATATTTTAATTGGTGTCCCAAGTCACCGATTTATTTTAAAATCCCAAATCAAGGAAATTTTGACTTTCCTTTTGAAGTCTGCGAACTAGAAATTCTAGATAAGGAATTCTGTTGACCAGGGAGAAGGTATTAGGCATTCCCCGAGTTCTGTGGTTCTAGCACGGCCGCTTAGTGATTATTACTTGGCTTCAATTGTCTAATTGTTTATTTTAAGGACCTATGTCCATTTATCTTTTTACCGCTTTTAATTGCTTGAATTATTCGTAATTAAAAAATTGAGTTACGCGTACGTATACTCTTTTCTTTTGGCGCGTCAAAAATCATGTCACGTGAACGTGTCGACGATTAATAACGCTTTTGTTGATTTATTAAGGAAGTTTGGTTACGGTTGCGCGACCGCATTCCTCGAGTCTTTTTTAGAGTTAAATTTGCAATTATACTCGAATTTATACATAATCGCAATACTAATCTAAATCGGGCCAAAAGAAAAATACGATTGTCCAAATTATTAACAAAGTTCGCAAGGGCCATGGAAAGTTTAAATGATGGCACACCCCAAATTTAAAGAGTTAGTAACAATTATATGAGGACCGTGTGTTATTTACTGGAAATGACACATCTCAAGTCTATCCTTTTAAAGGATGTTTGAACTAATCTTTTGAGGGCCATGAGTTATGGATATTGGATTGTTTGTGAAGAGGATTTACAATTAACTATTTGGATTAACAAAATTGCATTATTTCAACTACGATACTAGGAGCCTATTCCTGATGATTGAAACAAATCATTAAATATTTTGGAAACCAATTATTATACTTTTGTCCTTAACACTTAGCTTAACATAAGAATACGACACAGAAGAATATTTTAAGAGAAACAAAAGAATAAAATATAATAAAAGGTAAACAAAAAAAGCTAAGAAAGAAAATCAAGCCTAGTAACGTTCAAAGCATGGAATTTTAATCCATTTAACCAAACTTCATTAATTCATCCTTTTTTAACAAATTAGCTCCTTTAAGCTTCAAATACTTACTAATTTGTATCTAAAACCCTTGAAAGGGGTTAAATATCGAAATAACTTAACCAAATATATACCAACACTATACAATTAACGACCAAATTCCAAAATTCATTTTTTTTATTTGACTAAAAGGAACTGCATCTCATTCCCATTAAATTATGGCAAAATCCAAATCTTCTATGTTTTTAAATTGATGTGCTAATAGTATACTGCAAAGGACCCATTATCATTGAAGCAAAATCCATGGCCTATTAGGCATTTAAAACAGAGCTAACCCAAAATCCTAATCTCAAAGAGCTGCTGACGGACTATAATAACTTACGACAAATAAACTTATTCCTAGAACAAAGGTAGCATCGACAAGGTATCATATAAAAATCCTCCAATAAAATAAGAGAAAGAAGCAAGTCCGATTGTTATATCTTGATATATTGGTCATGACTCATTGAACAAGTCAAACATGAACATATTTAAATGTAAGAGCAACTTATTTTGACAAAAGCACATATGTGAAGATTAGACACTAGAAACCATATTCATTCAAGATTTCAATATTTTTTGGAGCACTCGAATAAGATATAATACAAAGGAGTCGAAAACTTACCTAATCCAAACAGCAAAATGACCGAAACAAACCAAATGAAAGCTGTAAATAGCTGCTACAGTCAGTGCATCGTTCCAGAATAAAGCAGCGAAATCAGCGAGCAAAACACACTGTTTGCTCAAAAGTTATCATATGCTTTATGAGTGCAAAACAATACAAACAAATTACGGAAAAATCATAGCAAATCGTAATAATGCACTGTACCAAGCGAAGAACATGAAAATAAGTACTAAAAATTAAGAGGAGAAACATTAAAAGCCTTTATTGATAGTGTGGAGTTGGTCTGCCTCTCCATGGAGAGGTTCAAAGCCTTACAATGGTGTTCCTTTTCCCATAATATGGGTATTGTTGTGTGTTTTCTCCCTTCGGGAATAGTGGCCAAGAAGCCCCCCTCTTTCTAGGGCTTCCACTCTTAGTATTTACAGATCTGAGCTTCGTGAGCTGGCAATAAAGGAACGTGGCCACGCTGAGGTTCCGTCCCCATGGGGGAATGAATGGGCCGTGCCCTCGTAGATTAAATTGGACAAGAGTCGAATCCTGTTATGAATAAGTGGCCATACCACTTATTAATTATGGAGTAACTCAAGACGAGATTAACTCCGTTAATTACCGTGAGATCGGATTCTAACCCATACAGTTAGTCCCTCCGCTTATTGAGGTCGTGTTTTGCCCGAGCTCGATGAGCGGACTTTATCGATTGTGATTTGAAAAAACTCGAATAAGGGGGTCGACTATTGCTTCGATCGAGAGCGAATCATTTTTTGTGATAGCCCGAACCTTGTGGAATGTCGGCGTCATGTTATCAAATCACCAAGTCGCCGTATAATAAAGAAGGAATGCCTCTCCTTGGCGAAGATATATGACGTTCTAACACAATTCGAGCGAAACTAAACTTCGTTACGTTCTGGTCCTCGCATCTGTTTGGGATCATAGTCGTTGACGACGGGGGACGAGCCGTACGCGATGCGGCCGTGGGGAATAAGTATGCACCGGGTGCGTATTTGGTCACGTCCAGAATTTTGAAGGCGTATGGCACATTCTTTTAGTGCTCGTAGGCCGTTGCGATTATTCCGACGGCAAGACGTTGACGGATGGCCGAGAAGTTGCTTTGTGGAGCTTGTCATAATGACGCATGCTTCGGTTGAACCGAACCGTTTTACGGTTGGTCGTGCAGTTAATAATGGCTATTGGGTTTCGTGAAAGCCATTTACGTTGCCTATAAAGGTGGGTTGAGGCATTCATTTCTCATATCTTCATTGTTCATCTGAGAGAGATTCTGAAGAAACGAGGTAGTTCCTCGGCCCGGAGGTCCGGCGATTGATTTCACCGTCGACGGTGGAGAGGTCCCGATGGATGAAGCTCCGTTAATGGAGAAAATTGGGGTGGCCCGATTACGGGAACAGGGGGTCATCCTACCCACGCAGACATCGTTCTCGTTAAAAGCGAGGAAGGGTCCACACAGACCACTAGGGATACTGCATTTTTTATGCCTATCCCTTCAGGTTGGGGTTTAAGATTCCACTCCCAATGCTGGTGGTGGATTTCTGTCGATATTATGGGGTATGCCCGGGTCAGCTTGCTCCTTCTCTTTACAAGTTGCTTGCCATGTTTATCAAGTACGCGGAATTGGCCCATAGGGAGGTCACGTTGTAGCATGTGCTTAGTCTCTACGCTCCCTAGAGAATCCGTGGCACCATGATTCAGGCGTGCCCTCGTGGCTCGAGGGGACGTCGGGAGCTGTGCGCCCTAGGGCGGAGTCATAATTAAATGAGTTGGAGGAGGAAGAGGAGGAGGAGAGGCCGTTGGTAAGGCGAAGGGTTGCGTTCACGCCGACTCCTCCTGTGGTGATTAACTTGGACTCCCCCCAGCAGATACGGAGAGGAGTGCGGCTGCGACGTCTGGCCTTGATGGCAGACAAACAGTGGGGGTTGCCCCGGTTGGCTTAGGCCATGATGATACTGTCGCTTTGGCGACTCGATTGGTGGTTCCAGTCGCTGAGAAGGGAGGTAGTTCCTCAACGGCTGTTATTCTTAGTGAACCAAGCGCTCCTTTGGTGGCTATGACTGGTACCTCGACCTCACAGGAAACAGGAGGAGGAAGTGATACTGGAGGAGACGGATACGAGTTCTAGTCCGACTTGGATCCTGATGACGTCTGTATGATTCAAGAAGGTCTCACCAACTCAACGGTGCGTGCCGAGGGGAGATCTCGCTTCATTGAGGTTCCCGCGGAGTCGAACTTATTGCTCCAAAGGAATAACTTGGTGCCGCTATTTGAGGTGCTATGCTCGGAGACCGAAAATGCATTGTTGAGGGACGTCACAGATATCAGACTGATGAATGAAGTGGTCGTGATGGCCCTGAGGGTATGTTACTACGACCTTAGTTCATTTTTTCCTTGCCTTAGTTTATTCTTTACCGTAATCGCTGTTTTGGCTTTGCAATCTTATCTGCTAGAGGTGGAGAGCATCCGCCAAGCCCGCATTCGCTTGGGAATCTTTTTGCGGGCGCTGGAGAAGTACCGTCAATGTCGAGACCGATATCGGGTGATGCGCGAGCGCCTGAGGAACGACCCACGTAGCCGGGCCTTGGTCGAGGAGCTGGCGAGGCGGGAGCTTCAGGTGCAGCAAGCACTTGGCAGAATGCGCGCCCTCGAGGATAACTTTATCAGAAGGACGAGGAGCTTGAGGTGGGAAGGCGGGACGCAGCTGAGAGGGGCGCCAAGATCAGGCCAAGGCAGCAGAGGCCATTGCGGCATGTAACGGGAAGGTGGCCGCATTGGAGGGTGAAGTCGCGGCTTTGAGGCAGCAGGCGAGGACCACTTTGACGAAGGCCGCAGGGTTAGAAGAGGCGCTTCGTATTCGTGAGAGAGAGTGGGGGTTGGAGAGAGCTGCCGCGACCTTTAGAGAGGCGGGTCTAGAGGACCGCATTGGGGTCTTTGAGGGGGACGCCCAAGCCAAGGCGGATCGGATCGCGACCTTGGAGGGGGAGAATCAACGCCTACGGGACTAGGCCGCCCCTTCCAACCAGGCTCACGAACTTTGTGTTTTTGCCGAGGCCCAACGCGATGTATATAAGAATTTGGGTAGGACAGTATCGTTATCTAGGCTGCTTTCGAGGAAGCGCGTCAGGAGGCTCGTGAGACCCGTACCGACTATGGCTTTGACGCGGCAACGCCAGAGGTTGGAGATGGTGCAGATGATGGCGCGGATGGCGCCGAGTAAAAAGATTTGTTGTATTATTATTATTTTTTTATTTCGCTCTCCGCTTGGCATTTTAGGTGTTTCTTATTTTTCTTCTCTTTTTTTTTGACTGGCCTTGGCCGGATGTAAACGGGGATGACCCGTCATTGACTTTGTAAATATATAAATTTTCTTTTCCATTGCCTGCCTTGTGCTTGTTTTGTGTCTTTCCTTTTTCCCCCTTAGACTTTTCTTTTGCGCGTGTTCAAGGGGTGATTTGCTGAGTTTGACTCTGGTAGGCATGTTAATTTCTGGTTATTAGCGGCCTTGCTTCTTCGACTCGATGCAAGCGAGTCCTAGCCGTTATTTGGCGATATCGGTGCTTAGCCTTAGTCCTAGTTCGGACGCGGTCGAACTACCTGTCGTGATGGTAAAAAATGCGGCCTTGTATTTGACCGGGGCCGAACTTTACGTGGCCCGAATCTTAATTCGAGTTGGGAGTACTTACTTGAATGTCGAGGGTACCTATCCTGCGCTTCGATTCGTTGGAGGTCGGGCTTTGCTTTCACTGATGAAGGCGTTTGGCCTGAGTCTCGGTTCAACTGTGGTTGAACTTGCTAAATTTGAAGACGAAGGCGTCCATCCTTGTAGTTCGAGCGAGGTCGAGCTCGTTGGATTTAATGGCGAAGGCGCATAGCCTGAGTCTTGGTTCAACCGTAGTTGAACTAATTGGCGTAGGCGAATAGCCTGAGTCCCGGTTCAACTGTAGTTGAACTTTTTGGTGAAGGCGCATAGCCTATCTTGGTTCAACCGTAGTTGAACTAATTGGCGAAGGCGAATAGCCTGTGTCCCTGTTCAACCGTAGTTGAACTTTGTTAATTTTGATGGCGAAGGCACATAACCTGAGTTGGTTAAACCGTAGTTGAACTAATTGGCGAGGGCACGTAGCCTGAGTCCCAGTTCAACTGTTTGTTGAAATTTGTTAAATTTGATGGCGAAGGCACATAGCCTGTCATGGTTCAACCGTAGTTGAACTAATTGGCGAAGGCACGTAGCCGGAGTCCCAGTTCAACTGTTGTTGAACTTTGTTAAATTTGATGGCGAAGGCACATAGCCTGTCTTGGTTTAACCGTAGTTGAACTAATTGGCGAAGGCACGTAGCCCGAGTCCCAGTTCAACTGTTTGTTGAACTTTTTAAAATTTGATGGCGAAGGCACATAGCCCGTCTTGGTTCAACCGTAGTTGAACTAATTGGCAAAGGCACGTAGTTGGAGACCCAGTTCAACTGTTGTTGAACTTTGTTAAATTTGATGGCGAAGGCACATAGCCTGTCTTGGTTCAACCGTAGTTGAACTAATTGGCGAAGGCACATAGCCGGAGTCCCAGTTCAACTGTTGTTGAACTTTGTTAAATTTGATGGCGAAGGCACATAGCCTGATTCTTGGTTCAATCGTAGTTGAACTAATTGGTGAAGGCGAATAGCCTGTCTTGGTTTGTGGGTTTTTGAGAGCTGAAGCTCGATGTTGATTCGAGATCTTGAGCAGCTTAAACGTTATCTTCCCAATCAGGGTATGTAGGCTGTTTTGAAGCGATTCCCGATTCGAGATTCCTCCGTGTCGGTTTCCGGCTGGAGCCCTTATCAGGGATGTGGGAGATCTCTTACGGAGATTCTCTCTAAAAGGGGGCTTCTTCTTCTTATTTGTGCTATCCGATAGATGAGAGATAGAGGAATTGGATCTCGATTCGAGATCTTCGAGTTCCATCGGTCTGATATGGCGCTTTAGCTTGTTTGAGCTGGGTTGTTCTTCCTTTTCAGGCGTTTCTTTCCTTTTGGTCCATGAAAGAACTACGCGATTTTGCTATGAAATCCCTACAGACGGTGCTAAATTATTTGCTCAAAGTTATCGTACGCTTTATGAGTGCAAAACAATATAAACAAATTACGAGAAAATCATAGCAAATCGTAATAATTCACTGGACCAAGCAAAGAACATGAAAAATAAGTGCTCAAGATTAAGAGGAGAAACATTAAAAGCCTTTATTGATAATGTGGAGTTGGTCTGTCACTTCATGGAGAGGGTTCAAAGCCTTACAATGGTGTTTCTTTTTCCATAATATGTGTATTGTTGTATGTTTTCTCCCTCTCGAGAATAGTGGCCAAGAAGCTCCCCTCTTTCTAGGGCTTCCACTCTTAATATTTATAGATGTGAGTTTCGTGAGCTAACAATAAATGGCCATGGTCACGCTGAGGTTCCGTCCCCATTAGGGAATGAATGGGTCGTGCCCTCGTAAATTAAATTGGATAAGAGTCAATTCTGTTATGAATAAGTGGCCATACCACTTATTAATTATGGGTTAGTTCAAGAGGAGATTAATTTCGTTAATTACTGTGAGATCGGATTCTGACCCATACACACACTTCTACAGCCCAGATGTCACTCAAAAATTCAAGAAAATTGAAATAAAAGAGCAGCAATTCAAATAGCTTTCAAATCCTTTAATTTTCAGTTTTTTTGTCTTCTTTTTGGTTCTGTCCGTGTTCCAGCAAGAAGCAATAGACAGAGCTTAGAAAATAGCCGACTTCAGCGAAATTAGAAGTAAATCGCAGCAAAAGGAGCTCATTTTTGCCATTGTTCTAGGTTCTTAGGGTGTAGGATCTGATGGTTTGATTCTTATGGCTTGAGAAGAAGAAGAAAATGGAGGGAAATGGAAGGGGAGATCCGCTGTTAGCTTGGGGTAAGGGATCTAGGATCTAGGATCTAATGGTTTGTTTTATGGAGGTGCAGGTGTGTGTAAGAATCTATTGAATAGCAAGAAGATTGAGAGGGATGGGTCTGCCTAGCTGATGGAAACGGCGCTGATGGATGTGTCCAGGGGTCTCTCCCCGGTTAATTTAGGGTAAGGTGTGTTATAAGGAAGGGGATCCGGTTGGGTAACAGGTCGGGTCAGGCAGGTTTGTGTCTGAATAGTTGTTTGGACGGGTTTGTGGATTAAAAATGGCCCAATTGTTTAATTTGAAACCACGTTGCAATTAAATCCTTATTCCCTTTTCCTTTTTTCGTTTTCTTTAATTAAATATCCCAAATTAAAATCTTAAATTATCTAAATTGTAAAACTAAGATAATTACTTAATTTTAATAATTATAAAGATTACTTAATCCTAAATTAAATAAGAAAAATTAATAACTTAAAAAAAATAAAAATAAAAAGTGTAAAATGAAGCATTTTTTTATTTTTATTTTTATAAAATAAATAGTTACTGATTAATCCTAAAAAATGTAAAATAAATCTTAAATGCAATGCACGATATTTTTGGTATTTTTTCATGATTTAAATAAAATTAAACATAAAAAATGTAAACAATTAATAAAAATCTTTTTTAAATTCCTAAAAATGGCAAATGTTAACAAAAATTTATTTTCTTGGAATTTTATAGGAGTATTTCTTATAGTGCAAAAATCACGTGCTCACAGTACGCACTAGTCTTCCCAAACCTCACTTGTGGAACTCCACTACGTTTGATGCTATTGTTGTTGTTCTTGTTGCTTCTTTTATGTTGATAAGTACCAATTAGGACGATAATTTGGCATACACGTTTGTTATATAGCATCTTAATTAGGTATATATTCGAAAAAATTATCTAATTTTAGGTATTCTAAAGTTTTCAGATTGGTAGGCTAGTGCAATTAAAATACGTAATATTGCATTGCACTGCATAGTTGGTTTCTGTCACAGCCAATAATATACACCTTTATATAATACAAGGAATGTGATGGAACAGTTATAGTACAACTGATAGATCACTTATAGAGTCGACCACTAAATGAAAATTGATGGAAATGAAGCTTCCAAAATAAAAAACGGAGAACAGAATAACAATATAAAGTTTTTACATCATATATTAACGAAAAATTTGTGTAACTGATAAAGTTGTTGTCATGTGATCAGAAGGTCACGGGTTTGAGCCATGGAAACAGTCTCTTGTAGAAATACAGGGTAAGACTGCGTACCATAGACCCTTGTGGTCCGGCCCTTCACCGAACCCTACGCATAACAGGAATTTCGTGTTTCAGACTACCCTTTATATTAATTATGATAGCGGTTAATTATAATTTTACGAGGATTATATAAATATTGTTTTACACTTGCATAGAACTTAATCAAGAGTCAATCATTTTATATATTTAGGATTTTGAAACACATCCAATTTTATAAAGTGCGTAGCATCTTCTTCACAAAAGTACAATTTATACCCAAAAAAAAAAAAAAATCACTCACGCAAGCATGACTTTTCTTTACCTCGATGTTATAATTTTCATATATTAAATTACTTCATTTAGATAGAGATGAGAGATGAACTCAGAATATATGAACATTCACTTTAGCTTATTTATCAAATTTTATACTAGCTGCATTAGATCATCGCTCCTTTGTAACCTATAGTTTTATGACTATTTCAAAAGAAGGAACTTAATCCCAACTTGGTATGATATATAAGAAATAATTCGGTAGTTTACATGTTTAGTCCTAAGTAGTTTAATCATCGTACAAGTTGTATAAAACATAATTGTGAGTGCATGCCGCTTAAGTTTTGGCGGCTAAACATAGTTGTTATATGATCAACGATTTTTTTTTTTTTTTTTCATTTTCTCTTGTTACTAAACTAATACTTTAATTTTTATATATTGACAATATAAGAGAAATTTATGGTATCATGTCACCAAAAAGATAGTTATAAATGTTGGTGGTGGGCCCATCCCCAATGTTATGTTTTCCCAACCAGGTCTGAGGTGAGTCATGTGATGCTGTTATCACAGGTACTGTTTCAGTTTACAGTAGAGATGTTTCAGTTCTATTCTATCCAGGGTCTACATACTCCTGTGTGTCATCTTATTTTTCTACATAATTGGTTGTGCCTTATAATTATTTGAGTGTTCTTGTATATGTGTCCACACCGGTGGGTGATTCTATTGTTGTAGATCATGTCTATCTCTCGTGTGTGGTTATTATTGGAGGTCTTGAGACTAGCATATATCTCCTACTTCTTGACATGGTCGATTTTGAATTTTTGATGTCATTTTGGGGAGGGATTGGTTGTCACCTTATCATGCTATATTGGACTGTTACGCCAAGACCGTGCTTATCCTTGCCGGGGTTGCCTTGATTGGAGTGGAGAAGGAGTCCTAGTAATTCTACAAGTAGGGTTATATCTTATATGAAGGCTTGGCGTACGGTCGAGAAGGGGTGTTTGGCTTAGTTAGCTTATGTTCGTGACTCCATTGCGGGGGTTCCTTCCATGTATTTCGTACCAGTTGTTCGTCAGTTTCCAGAGGTATTTCCTGGAGACCTGCTAAGGATGCCATCTGACAGGGGTATTGACTTTTGCATTGTTTTGGCTCATGGAACTCAGCCCATTTCTATTCCGACAAAACCGTATGGCCCCACCAGAGTTGAAAGAATTGAAGGAGCAGTTGCAAGATTTTTTTGATAAGGGCTTCATTAGGCCCAGTGTCTCGCCTTGGGGTGTGCCAGTGTTGTTTGTAAAGAAAAAAGATTGATTGATGAGGATGTTCATAGATTATCGGCAGTTGAACAAACTCACCATTAAGAACAAGTATCTATTGTCGAGGATTGATGATTTATTTGATCAACATCAGGGTGCCAAGGTATTTTCAAAGATAGATTTGAGTTCTGGCTACCATCAGTTGAGGATTTGGGCATCCGATGTCTCTAAGATAGCTTTTTGCACTCGATATGGGCATTATGAGTTTCTAGTGATGTCATTTGGGCTGACAAATGCCCCAGCAACATTCATAGACTTGATGAACCGAGTGTTCAAGCCCTATTTGGATTCCTTC
This sequence comes from Nicotiana glauca, assembly GCA_026770625.1. Lineage (NCBI taxonomy): Eukaryota > Viridiplantae > Streptophyta > Magnoliopsida > Solanales > Solanaceae > Nicotiana > Nicotiana glauca. The sequence goes on from MU728737.1 coordinate 14,567, forward strand.
GTGATTTTTTTTATTGATGATATCTTGATCTACTCCCATAGTCGAGAGTATCATGAGCAGCATCTTCGAACCGTTCTTCAGACTCTGAGAGACAGTCAGTTTTGGAGCCCTGAGGGCTACGGTGAGTTTCGGATAGGCTACGGGATGTTTTAAACTTAGAAAATCTGTTGTGTTGCTGCTTTTGGTATGAAGATACTTTGTGCTTCGCGTTCGCGTAACAACTTTCGTGAGCACGAAGTGCAAGCTGGGCTGAGGAGGGATTTCTTCTACATGCACGCGAGGCTTCGGTCGCGAATGTAGAGCATGAGGGGGGTAGCTCTTCGCAAATGCGACCGACCTTACGCGAACGCATATTGTATTGGAGGTGGGCTGGGGAAATCATTGAGTTGCTCTTCATGAACGCGGTCCCAGGCCCGCGAATGCAATGGTCAGGGGGGATAGGCCATCGCTAACACGAGCAACTCTTCGCGAATGCAAAGGCCCTTCTGGCTGAAATGCATCGCGAATGTGACAGGTCTCTCGCGAACGCGAGGAAGACCTGTCCAGTGTTTTAAAAACAGAATAAAAAATGGGAATTGGCCATAGCATGCGAGTAAGTCTTATACTTTTTACTGTTGTATTTCTTTATACGTATTGTTCATGCTTAAACTGGTTATTCTTCATGTTAAACAAGTCTTGTTATGTTTTCCTGGTATTGCATATTGGTTGAGTATCTACTCAAGTTGAGATTTATATTGTGAAGTTAAATGTTGAAACAAGGTTGGTTATTGATAATTCCCTTGCTGGGTTGTTATTGTTTCTGTTGTTTGGGTGAGGAAGAGTGTAAAAACGAAGGGTGATGCCACGCAAGATATTGTGAGTGAGTGTTAATGCACGAAGGGTGATGCCATGCTATATTCTGAGAGTGATCTTGCACGAAGGGTGATGCCGTGCCATGTTGTGAGAGAAATAATGCATGAAGAGTGATGCCGTGCCATTTCTGTTGTTTCTTATGGTAAGGACGAGAGTAAAAGCACGAAGTGTGATGTCGTGCACATGTTTGCTATGTTATTCTTTTCGTTGGTGCAAATCATGATATTTACTGTGTTTCTGTACTGAACTATTTTCAGGATTTGATATCCCCCTCATCATGTTTTCCCCTTTTCCGTTATTATCTGTTAAATTTCCGTTTGTTGTTATTTTCTCGTATATGATTTAACTGCACAAGTTCATATTATTTTTGTGTCCTAGCCTCGTCAGTACTTCGCCGAGGTTAGGCTCGGAACTTACTAGTACATGGGGTCGGTTGTACTGATACTGCACTCTGCACTTTCTGTGTAGATTCCAGTACTGGACCACACTGATCAGAGTTGGGTTGCTGCCTTCAGTCCTAGTTTCCCTGTTTTCTTTTACTTTCGAGAACAACTCTATTTCCTTTAAACCAGTATTTGTAGTGACTCTTAGAAGTTCCTGGATTGTGACTCTAGGTCTTTGGGTAGTCGTGTATTAGTGTTTAGACTGTTATTCCGCACTTCTTACTTGTTTTGGTTTGAATTTGTGTTATGTACTACTTTGGTTAGTGATTAGCGTGTTAGATTCTTATCTGTTTGCTTGCCTAAAATTCAAAGCGTTATGCTCCATCACTACCTCGATTATGGGAAATTCGGACCGTGACAAAATGCCTCCACAAACCAATGGTAATAACCTGCCAAACCCAAGAAACTCCGGATCTCTGTAGCTGAGGTGGATATAGGCCTGTTCTGAACTGCTTCAATCTTCTTAGGATCCACCTGAATACCCTCTGCTGATACAATTCTTTCAAATATCGCGGGTCCATACGGTACAACGAAATAGAAATGGGCTAACTGGCCAGAACCAAATCAGCGCAGAAGTCAATATCCTTGTCGAAGGGTGGAATACCCGATACGTCTGCAAGAAAAACCTCTGGAAACTCAAGAACAAATGGTATTGAATCCATGGAAGGAAGCTCCATACTAGAATCACGGACATAAGCCAAATAAGCTAGACACCCTTTCTCAACCATATGCCGAGCTTTCACATAAGATATATTCTACTGGTAGAATGGCCAGGAGTCCCTCTCCAATCTAATCGAGGAAACCCCGGCAAAGCTAAGGTCATTTTCTTGGCATGACAATCCAATATAGTGTGATAAGGTGACAGAAAATCCATACCCAAGATAACATCGAAGTCTGCCATATCAAGAAGCAGAAGATCTACACTAGTTTCAAGACTCCCAATGGTAAGCACACACGAATGATAAACACGATTTACAACAATAGAATCTCCCAGAGGTGTGGACACATACACAAGAGCACTCAGAGAATCATGAGGTACAACCAAATTTAAAGCAAAATATGATAACATGTAGGAATAAGTAGAGCCTGGATCAAATAGAACTGAAGAATCTCTGTGGCAAACTGAAATAATACCTGTGATAACAACGTCAGATGAATCAACCTTAGGCCTGGCTAGGAAAGCATAGCATCGGGGCTGGGCCCCACCACTCTGAACTACATTTCTAGGACGGGACCTAGTTGGATGGCCTCCACCTCTAGCAGCCCGACCTCTACCTCTAATGGCCTGACCTCCACCTCTAGCTGCCTAACCCCTACCTCTAGCTGGATTAGCGGGTGGTGAAGCACCCGGTGCTGGGACCATGGCACGAGAACCCTAATGCTGTGAGCTGCTCAATACCCAAGGGAAAAATCTAGCAATGTGCCTCGGATTACCACAAGTATAACATGACCTTGGCTGCTGTGACTGCTGACCCTGAAACAAACCATGTCGACCCGAGAAACCACCCTGAAATATCTAGAGAGGAGATGCACTAATAGGAGTTGGTGGTGCACTATAGTCTAGCTGGTTAGAAAAAGACATACGGGGTCCACGATCAACCTGAAGCACTTTGGGATGCATGGAGTGCTGAATGAAACGGGCTAGGAGGATAGCCTCTACCAAACTTACCCCTACCTCCAAACAAGGCACCACTGAATCCACCAGAATGACGAGACCTCTTATCAGACGAGGCCTCTTAGCAGAAGAATAACATGATGGACCAGATCCAGAAAACGAGTCTCATACTGATTGACATATATGCTATAATCCTCTCTCAATAAGACAGGAAGGAACTTCTCAAGAAATATTTGAGAGAACTGGTCCCAGGTATGAGTAGCCAACCCAGCTGGTCTGTTCGATACCAAATCCTTCCACCATCTCTTGGAGAAACCCATCATCTAAAACATAGCAAAATCGACCCTATTGGTCTCAAATATCCCCATGTTCCGCAGCACCTCATAGAGACGATTAAGATAATCTTGTGGGTCCTCAGAAGGTGCACCACTGGTAAACTTGTCTAATCTCAATAATCCTTCAGAAGACATGGCTGGCCTGTGTCAGAACAACTGGTTGAACTACCCCAACTGGCTGGGCTGCTGGAGTCTCATACTGAGGAGTCATCTTCTCCGGAGTGTGAGTAACGGGAGTCTGTGCTCCTCCCCCAATTTGAGAAACGGCTGGTGCCATAGGGAATGTACTGGCATGGGCCACACTCTCCATAAATCCCACTAAATGGACTAGAGCATCCTGTAGATTTAGGGTGGCGATGAACCCCTCCGGGACCTGAGATGGTCTAACTGGCATAGTCTAGGCTGGAACCTTCTCATTAAATTCCACTTAAGGATCCACTCCTGGTGCTGCTGCTCGAGCTCTAGGATGAGCTCTGCCCCTGCCCCGGCCTCTAGAGCGACCATGACCTCGACCTCTAGCGCGACCTCGGCCTCAACCTTTTCCTCTCGTAGGAGCTTCTACTGGAGGATCCTGCTGCGGTTCAGCTGAAGATACAGTACATGTTCTTGCCACCACGAGAGAACAAGAGTATAAGAGTCCAATTAGTAGTGAGAGAACAAATTGCACGACAGAGAAGACTAGAAGTGAAATTTGTTCCTGAACTATATAGCCTCTAGAAGATAAGCGCAGATGTCTCTGTACCGGTCCTCGAGGCTCTATTAAGCCTACACGTGACTTGTGAGACCTAGGCAACCTAGTGCTCTGATATCAACTTGTCACGACCCGAAATTCACAACTTCGGGACCGTGATGGCGCCCAACAATTCACTTACTAGCAAGCTAACGTTAGAGAACCTTTAAGTCAATTTTTATCCAATTTCAATAAGTAAATTTGATTTTGCCCAATAGAATCTAAAACTAAGCGTGAAATAACATAAAAGCCCATAATATATAATACAATCCGAATATGGAGTCACAATTCATGAGCTTCTAGAATCTCTACAAATTGGGTCTGAAATAAATACAACTGTCTTGAACAAAAAGAACAGTAAAATAGCGGAAATACAAGGGGACTTCAAGGTATGCGGACGCCATCAGAACTACCTCGAGTCTCCAATGAGAAAATCCAAGCTGCTACGTCTTACGAACAACTGGAGCCAGTACCAAAGTCTACACTTGTATGAGTAAAACTGACCTCATGTACTCTGTAAGTGTCGAGTCTAACTTTGACGAAGTAGTGATGAGGCTATGACAAGACACCAACGTAAATAACCTGTGCAGATAACAATATACGCATAAGGTAACAACAAATAAAGGCTAAACATGTACTGTTGGGAGGGGACATGATGAAGGGGTACAAGATACAACAAAATACAACAGGAAATGATAACCAGAACAGTCAATATGCCTTTAACCAGTAAAATGGATCAACACAATGAATAAAACTGCACGACATCACCATTCGTGATTTTACTCTAAACCTCACAATGAAACAGTTATACGATATGGCATCATTCTTTGTGCTTTTGCTCTCGCTTTCATCATAAATCAATATATACGACACGACATCACCCTTCGTGCATTAACTCTCAAAATATGGCACGACATCACCCTTCGTGCATTCGCTCTCACAATATGGCACGACATCATCCTTCGTTCATTAACACTCAAATATAGCACGACATCACCATTTGTGCATTAACACTCTCCCTTACAATGTAACAATGATAATATAACAATATGGAGAGAGAATCAACAAGAACAAGCTTTACTTCAGCAATGGTTCCACAATACCAACCTCAACTTTAGATAAAATACTCAATTATCACAGAAAGACCACAAATGCGGAAAGAAAGATCAAATTAATAAGTAACTAGTCTAAGCATGGATAACATGATCAACTTAAGAAATAAATTACAAGGAATAAGTCCCACCCGCATGCTTTAACCCAACAATAACGCATAAGTACTCGTCACCTCACATATATGTTGTACCCAACACCTAAAAATGTAGCAAATAGGCAAACATATCTTAATCCCTCAAGTCAAGGTTTACCACGACACTTACCTCACTCCAAGGATCAACTCAAAGCTCAACCATAGCTCTGCATTTGAAACAATCCTCTGAATCAACAAAATCTAGCAAATTACCAACCAAACGATTCAAATTAAGCCTTACTAACTACCCACAATTGCAAAAGATTCAATTTAGTTCATTATCAAAAAAGTCAACAAAAGTCAACTCTCGAGCTCTCTTGGTCCAAACCGGAAATTCAGACCAAAAGCCTATTACCCATTCAACCCCGAGCCCGATTTTGTTTTGAAATCCGACCTTAATTTGAGGTCTAAATCTCCATTTTACAAGAAATCTCTAATTCTACCCAAACCCCCAATTTCCACCATGAAAATACTAGATTTTAGGTTGAAACCTTATGAAATGTAATGAAAGATTGAAAGAAAATATGTTAGAATCACTTACCAATGTATTGAGGAAGAAGGGTTCTAGGGAAAATTGTCTTCAGGGTTTTCTTGTTTTGAAAACTTGAAGAGTGAGAGAACATCCCATTTTTCAGCTATTAGACCTATTGCAGATGTCGCAATGACGCAAATGCGAGAAAATCTGTGCAAATGTGAAGTCTCAACTCTCTACTATCATCGCATTTGCGATGATTTGTTCGCAAATGCGAACATTGGTCTTTCGTAATTGCGACCAAGTCTCTCCCAGTTCCACTTCGCAAATGTGAACCTAATAGGGATCGCAAATGCGAAGCCTAACCTCGCAATTACAAGGTCAGAGGCCTGCACCAGAACAAAAGCACACCAACACTTTCCTAAGTCCAAAATTCATTCTGTAGCGTATCCGAAACTCACCCCGATCCCTCAGGGCTCCAAATAATCCGGACTGTGCACACAAAATGAGGAAGTCTAAAATGAGATATTTGAGGCTTCAGAAGTCGAAACATTGAATTAAGTTCTTAAACTTTAGATGACCTATTGGGACATCATATAAATCAAGCTAATAAGGCAAAAACATATCATAAAGTCCACTGGCATGAGAATCAAGCAGAGTAGAGTCTTAAATTTTTTTTTAAGTCAATCTTTCTTTTCTTCAATCTCTTCATTTCAGAAACCCCTACATATTTTTTGTCTTTCTCTTTAATATTCTTACTCACCTTCTTTCTATAAAAAAAATTATACTTCCAATAGTTCTATATTTCTATTTCTCTATAAAATCTAATCTTAAATCAATAATATCTCAAGAAAGGTTAAATGAGTTGGCGATATTATCAATAGGAATTGTTAGAGAAAATCAATTATAAAAAAGATTATTAATAACTTTTCATCTAAAACAAGCTAGAAGAATAGACTTTAAATAAAAACATATCTTATAACTTTTAAAAAATAGGCCTCATATTAAACTCTGGCTTTAGGCCCTGCATATACTTGAGCCGCTCTTGACCGGAAACAGTCTCTTTACTATGCACGCCACTGTGTTAAACACAAAACCAGAAAACTGTTAGAAGAATAAAAGAAACTAAAAAAATAGTAGAGATTAAAAAGATATTCCGAGTCCACAATTTGCTTGTGCGTCCTTAAGGAATTTTAACCCACTCACATGTTGCCAAGGTAATGGATTAAATTATCCCAGGATAAAATGAAATAAACCTTCCTGCAATAGTATCAATACAAACTGCAGGATACCAATGAACTCAAAGAACGGAGCAAAATCACACTTACGAATTTGAGAGAGAGAGATTGCGAACTAGAATGCAGTATTTTCAGAAAGAAGGAAGTTCTACAGTGTTTTTGCTGTGTTAAAAACAAAGTCATGCCTCTGAATTTATAGGCAATTACTGGAAGAGGTGTGATGTTTGTTCTGGAAAAGTGCATGTTCAGAAATTTTGCCGCTTGCCGCGGTCATACCACGGTTACGCTAGGACCGCAGCCAAAGTGGCTCTTTGAAGTTGTAGAAGGGTTCTGCCGCGGTCCTACCGCGGTTTCACTAGGACCGCGGCCAGATAATATTTCTGAATCTTCAGCAGTGATCTGACATTTAATTAATAATTAATTAAATATATTTTGTCCAAAAAATAATCTTATCGATCATTTGACAAATCCAAATCCAAAGCCAAAGCCAAAGCCAAAGCCAAAGCCGAAGCCGAGCCGAGCGAGAGACGACGATGGCACGAGGGTTCATTCTCTTCAACTCCTTTTAAGAGCTTTAATAAGTGATTCTATATATATACACACAAATATAGTTGTCCCTCACTGGTGAGGGACAAAGTGCAAGACATAAGCTCACTTCTTCAAATTTTCATTTTTCCCTCCATTTTATTTCCCTCCATTTCCAATTTACACTTTTATACTTTAAAGTCCAATGGTTTAAAAGTCCAACAATCCCCCACATGAATGAGAATGGATGTAACAAGAATGATCATAGATTAAAGCTGTGTGATTTGCAAGTAAGGTTTAATTGCATCTGGATAAGTAGGTTTCCCTTTGCACTTTCCGCTGTGAACATATGTCGGATATACTCGGTCAATCGGTAGATTTGATATCTTTGAACTGTCAAACTTTAGTGTATACCTAGACAACCATATATCACACAACCAACCCTTAACCGTCTTTTAGTTCTCATTGTTGTGTTCGTTTCAGCCATGAACACCGCATGGTCTCATAAGTGCATAGAGAATTGGCCTTAAAAAATTCTCATTGAAGCGGCTTCCACTTCACACTTACATAGGTAATTCCTTAACGTGTAATCCTTTAGATTGATACTATTTGATAACTACCATATCAAACTTAGGTAATCATTAAAGAACGTGTAAAGTTCTATCATTGTTACTGAACATTGTCTTCATCACGAGAAGGGACCAAAGATTTTACTTTGACAATGTTGAACCGGAATCACAATTTTGTTTGAGCTCCTTGAACCTAGATCTTGGAACATCCAAAAATTCTAGGTAGAGTTACCGCCATGTTGACTTGTCCTCGGCCATAGTCTCATTCCCTTAGATGATTTCTCAACTCCCTCTCTAGTTAAGCCTTTTGTAAGCGGATCCGCCACATTATCTTTTGATCTTACATAATCAATAGTGATAATTCCACTAGAAAGTAGTTGTCTAACGGTGTTATGTCTACGTCGTATATGATTCTACTTTCCGTTATACATAGCACTCCCTGCACGTCCTATTTCATCCTCACTATCGCAATGTATGCAAATAGGAGCCAAAGGTTTTGGCCAGAACGGAATGTCTTCTAAGAAATTTCGAAGCCATTCAGCTTCTTCTCTGGCTTTATCCAAAACTATAAACTCTGATTCCATTATAGAGCGAGCGATGCATGTTTGTTTGGAAGACTTCCAAGATACTGGTCCTCCACCAACAGTAAAAACATATCCACTTGTGGACTTTGTTTCTGTTGAGTCGGTTATCCAATTTGCATCACTATATCCTTTGATATGCATGATATTTATTGTAGTGCAAAGCGTAGTCTTGGGTATATTCCAAATATCCCAGAACTCGTTTCATTTCCACCAAGTGATGTTTGTTGGGATTACTTGTGAATCGACTAAGTTTACTTATCGCACAAGCTATATCAGGTCGTGTACAGTTCATGATGTACATTAAGCTTCCCAACACACGAGCATACTCCAATTGAGACGTACTTTCACCTTTATTCTTCATAAGATGATGGTTTAAGTCAATTGGAGTCCTTGCACTTCTAAATTCCAAATGTTTGAATTTTTCAAGTACCATTTTCACGTAATGTGATTGAGACAAAGCTAGACCTTGAGGAGTCCTCTTGATTTTAATTCCTAGAATTACATCGGCAACTCCTAAGTCTTTCATATCAAACTTACTAGCAAGCATGCGCTTAGTAGCTTGAATGTCGGCAATGTCTTTGCTCATTATTAGCATATCATCAACATATAAGCAAACAATGACTATATGATTTGTAACTTTCTTAATGTAAACACATTTATCATATTCATTAATCTTAAAGCCATTTGACAACATTGTTTGATCAAATTTCGCATGCCATTGCTTGAGTGCTTGTTTTAGTCGATAAAGGGACTTAACAAGTCAACATACCTTCTTTTCTTTTCTCGGAACCACAAACCCTTCAGGTTGGTCCATGTAAATTTCTTCCTCTAAATAACCATTTAAGAAGGATGTTTTTACATCCATTTGATGGATTTGAAGATCATACAAGGCGGCTAATACTATTAGCATCCGAATGGATGTAATTCTTATTATCGGCGAGTATGTGTCAAAATAGTCAAGACCTTCTCGCTGTCTAAATCCTTTGACAACAAGTCTTGCCTTTTATTTTTCAATAGTACCATCATCTTTTATTTTCATCTTGAAAATCCATTTAGAACCCAATGTTTTCTTACCTGGAGGAAGGTCAACCAATTCCCATGTATGGTTGCTCAATATTGATTCTATTTCTCTATTGACAACTTCTTTCCAATATTGTGCTTCTGAGGAAAATATTGCTTTCTTGAAAGTACGAGGCTCATTTTCTAGCATAAAAGTCAGAAAATCTGGACCGAATGAAGTAGATGTCCGTTGACGTTTACTTCTTCTCGAATTTTTCTCATTAGGCATACCATCTGTTATTTCCTCCCGAGGTCGTTTTGACTTTTGGTAGTTCACTTCACTTTCCTTTTTATACAGATAAATAGTTTCAAAGAATTTAGCATTATCTGATTCTATAATTGTATTAACGTGAATCTCAAGATTTTCTGAGAAAACGATATGCCTTGCTATTCGTTACATATCCAATAAATACACAATCAACCGTTTTTGGACCTATATTAACCCTTTTAGGTTTAGGAACTTGTACCTTAGCTAAACACCCCCACACTTTGAAGTATTTCAAGCTGGGTTTCCTTCCTTTCCATTTTTCATAGGGAATGGACAGTGTTTTACTATGAGGCACACGGTTGATTATTCGGTTACCTGTAAGTATAGCTTCCCCCCACAAGTTCTGTGGTAAACCAGAACTTATCAACAACGAATTCATCATCTCTTTCAACGTTCGATTCTTTCTCTCCGCAATTCCATTAGATTGTGGAGAGTAATGAGCAGTTGTTTGGTGAATAATGCCATTTTCCAAACATATTTCTTCAAAAGGAGATTCATATTCTCCACCCCTATCACTTCTTATTGCTTTGATCTTTTTGTTTAGTTGTGTTTCAACTTCATACTTGTATTGCTTGAAAGCATCAATTGCCTCATATTTACTATTAAGTAAATAAACATAGCAATATCTCGTGCTATCATCAATAAAAGTAATAAAATACTTTTTCCCACTGCGAGATGGTGTTGACTTCATGTCACAAATATCTGTGTGAATTAAGTCTAAAGGACTTGAATTCCTTTCAACGGACTTATAAGGATGCTTAACATACTTTGATTCCACACATATTTGACATTTGGAATTAATGCAATCAAATTTTTGAAATACTTCTAAATTTATCATTTTCCGCAATGTTTTGAAGTTGATGTGACCTAAGCATGAATGCCATAAAGTGTTTGACTCAAGTAAGTAAGAAGAAGCATTGACATTATTGATAGGAACTGTTATTACATTTAGCTTAAAAAGGCCCTCATTCAGGTAACCTTTTCCTATATACATATCGTTCTTACTTAGTACAACACTATTAGATACCAAAATACATTTGAATCTATTCTTGACAAGAAGTGATGTAGACACAAGATTCTTGGGAATTTCTGGAACATGGAGAACTTGGTTTAGAGTCACTATTTTTCCCGACGTCATCTTCAACGCAATCTTGCCAACTCCTTCAATTTTGACTGTAGACGAATTTTCCATGAAAATTGTCTCATTGGGTCCTGCGGGGGCATAAGAAGTAAATAATTCCTTGTTAGCACAAACATGGCTGGTGGCTCTAGAATCTATCCACCATTCTTTAGGATTTCCTACCAAGTTGCATTCAGACAACATGGTACACAAGTCCTCCGTTTCGTCAGCATTTTCAACCATGTTAGATTGATTCTTTTTCTTTTTATCATTCTTTGGCGCATGACAATCCATGGCCTTATGCCCAGATTTTCCACAGTTGTGGCAATTACCCTTGAACTTCTTCTTGTTTGGGTAATTCTTTGGTCTAGAAGTCTTCTTTCTCTTCTTGTTTTGTGGCGCCTCCTCAACAATGTTAGCCCTTATTATTGTCGAGTTCCCACGTGCCTTATTTTCAGAATTTTTGTTGTCTTCTTCTATCCTCAAACGAACAATCAAGTCTTCTATTGTCATTTCCTTCCACTTGTGTTTGAGATAGTTCTTAAAATCCTTCCACAATGGAGGTAATTTCTCAATGAAAGCAACGACTTGAAAGATCTCATTTATGACCATACCTTCAGTAAGGAGGTCATGCACAATGACTTGTAGTTCTTGGACTTGAGTTATGATCGACTTAGTGTCAATCATCTTGAAATCCAAAAACCTAGCAGCCATGAACTTCTTAAGTCTGGCATCCTTAGTCTTGTACTTCTTCTCAAGCGCATTCCATAATGCTTTTGAAGTTTTCATGACGCAATAGACATTGTACAAGCCATCTTCCAAACAACTCAAAATGTAGTTTTTGCACAAGAAATCAGAATATTTCCATGCTTTAGTTAAAATAAGTCGTTCATCATCCGGAGTACTTTCTACCAAGACCGGAGGATCCTCCTTGATGAAATATTGCAAACTCAACGTAGTAAGATAGAAGAGCATCTTCATTTGCCAACGTTTGAAGTCAATACAGAAAAAAATTTCGGGTTTTTCTGCTGGTGCCATAGCATGAGCAAGAGTAGAATGGCTTGATGAGGCAGCAACACTCGTAACAGTAGCACCGTCCTCGCAATATTTCCATTAGTTTGGTTTTCATTCGTCATGTTTCTGTAAAGTAGGAAACAAAACAGAACTTTGTTAAATTAGTGAAGGTTTGATATCTTCAAACTGAATACAAAACCAAACAGACAACACGTAACAATGGTGAAGTTTTTATATACTTTAAACCGGACAGAACAATTATTGGAGTAGAAAGCACCAAGGCTTTAGTCTCCAACCTAGAATAGAAAACAGTTTAATATATAATTCAACACATAAACGTTAGTATTAAATTCCTTAAGCTTGTGAACGCTACTGTGTTAAACACAAAATCAGAAAACTGTTAGAAGAATAAAAGAAACTAGAAAAACAGTAGAGATTAAAAAGATATTCCGAGTCCACAATTTACTTGTGTGTCCTTAAGGAATTTTAACCCCCTCACACATTTCCAAGGTAATGGATTAAATCCTCCCAGGATAATACCAACAAACTTAAAGAACGGAGCAAAAACACACTTACGAATTTGAGAGACAGAGACTTCGAATTAGAATACAGTATTTTCAGAAAGAAAGAAGTTTTATAGTGTTTTTGATGTGTTAAAAATAAAGTCATGCCTCTAAATTTATAGGCAATTATTGGAAGAGGTGTGATGTCTGTTTTGAAAAAGTGCATGTTCAAAAATTTCACCGCCTGCCACGGTCCTACGCGGTTACGCTAGGACCGCGACCAAAGTGGCTCTCTGAACCTGTAGAAGGGTTCTGTCGCAGTCCTACCGTGGTTACGCTAGGACCGCGGACAGACAATATTTCTGAATCTTCAGCACTGATCTGACATTTAATTAATTATTAATTAAATAATTTTTGTCCAAAAAATAATCTTATCGATCGATTTGACAAATCCAAATCCAAATCCAAAGCCAAAGCCAAAGCCGAGCCAAGGGAGCGACGACGACGGCGCGAGAGTTCATTCTCTTCAACTCCTTTTAAGAGCTTTAAGAAGTGAATCTATATATATAAACACAAATGTAGTTGTCCCTCACCAATGAGGGATAAAGTTAAAGACATAAGCTCACTTCTTCAAATTTTTATTTTTTCCTCCATTTTATTTTCCTCCATTTCCAATTCACATTTTTATACTTTAAAGCCCAATGACTTAAAAGTCCAGCATTTAACGCCCAAGAGTAGGGGTAAAGTCTGCGCACACATTATCATTCTTGAACCTTGTGGAACTCCACTAGATTTTTTGTTGTTGTTGTAGCTGTTGCTGTTTTTTATGGTGATAAGTATTAATTAGGACGATAATTTGGCATGCACGTTTGTTGCTTACCATAATTAGGGATTATTCGAAAAAATGATCTAATTTTACGTATTCTAAAGTTTTCAGAATGGCAGGCTAGTGCAATTAAAGTACGTAACATTGCATAGTACTGTATTTGGTTTCTGTCACCTTTTATTCAGTCACAACCAATAATTTACACCTTGATATAATATAACAAGTAAAGTGATGGAAAAGTGATAGTACAACTGATAGATCACTTATAGAGTCGATCACTAAATGAAAATTGCTTGAAATGAAGCTTCCAAAATAAAAAATGGACAACAGAATAACAATATAAAGTTTTTACATTATATATTAATGAAAAATTGACGTAACTAATAAAGTTGCTGCCATGTGAGCGGATCTATGTCACGATCTGAATTTTCCACCCTCGGGAGTCGTGATAACGCCTACTAATAGGAGCTAGGCAAGCCAAATTAATTTACTTCTTTCAACAATTATCGACCATTCAATAAAATCAAACATAATGATATAAAGCGGAAGTCTCAACATATATAATTAACTGAAAGAAATGAGGAGGTTTAATAGAATCCTCTACCCAAGAACTGGAGTCACAAACTCACAAACGTCTATAGAATACTACACACAAAGTCTGAATAAAACACAATATTATTTGTTCCGGTACAAAGGATAACAAACTAAAGTAAAGATAGAAGAGACTTCGGGCCATGCGGATGTCAGCAAGGCTACCTCGAAATCTCTGGACTGAAGTCGACTCCCAATCAACTACTGCTGTCCAAAAGCTGCTCCGGCTCCGTGATCTGTGCAAAAGAGCACAAAAGTGTAGCATCAGCACAAACGACCCCACGTGCTGGTAAGTGCCTAGCCTAACCCTGGCGAAGTAGTGACGAGGCTAGACCAGAATACCAGATAAACCTGTGCAGATATGTATACAAGTACAGTAAAATAATAACGGAAAGTAAACAATTAAAATTGGGAGGGGAACGTGCTTATGGGGTAGCATATAAAACAGAATCTCAGGAATGATAAAAGAAACTACGTCTAATTTCCTCTAACACAGAATAAGGAAAAACAAACTACTTTCACTTGTTCAATGTCCTCTCGTTGCAGGCGTGCAACACGATCCCATTTTCTCATATCACGTGGTAAGCGTACCACTCGATCCCATTTCATAATATCACGTGATAGGCATACCACTCGCTTCCATTTCATAATATCTCGTGGTCGGCGTGCCACACGATCCCATTTCATAATATCATGTGGTAGGCGTACCACTCGCTCCCATTTTATAATATTTCGTGGTCGGCGTGCCACACGTTCCCATTTCTTTCAACACAATACATAATTAATCCCGGCAAGGGAGGAAGATATTAGAATAAATTATCGTGGCAAGGGAACAAGGTAATATAATAAATTATCCCGGCAAGGGAGATCCAGCTATAACCAAACTTATTCAATTTCTACTCAACACAATTAAATCAATACTTAGTCTCAATGATTACTGGCTCAGTGTTAAAGATTTTTAACCAAGTCCTCATAAACAACAATTAAGAATTCGATAATTTAGAAATTTAGTACTCACGATCATGCTTGACACCAGTGTACAGATACTCGTCACCATGCCTATATACCGTACTCGACAAATAGTAATTAGCAAGTAAGACTATACTACTATTTCCTCAAACCAAAGTTATGCCAAACACTTACCTCCACTTCCACGGCTAAATCAATATCCACAACGACCGCTTTCCCTTTTGAATTCGGCTCAAACTTAATTAAATCTATGAAATAACGACTTTATAGTATCAATAATAGCTAAACAAATCAAACCCAATGCCCAAATATAGATTCCCAACCTTTCTTCCAAAAATTCCAAAATCGACGCCGGACCCGCTTGGTCAAAACTCGAGGTTCGGACGAATTCCATAGCACCCATTCACCCACGGGCCCGAATATACAATTTATTTTCAAATTCGACCCCAAAACGAGGTCTAAATCGAAGAAAATAGAAAAACCCTAACTCTACCCATTTCCCCCAGTTCCAACCCTAGATTACATGTTTTAGGCCTAGGATTTCAATGGATGATGATAGAAAATGAAGAAAACGAGTTAGATAATACTTACCCAAGAATATTTGGTGAAGAATCGCTCTACAAGTCGCCTAGGGGCTGTGGAGAAGAAGAGCTCGTGTGGAATTTAGAATAATTCCGTCACTGTTATGTTTTTAGGCTTTTAAAATAACTGAGCAAAAATGCCCTATACGATTGCAGAAGACGGGATGCGATCGCATAGGGTCAGGTTGGATGAGCTCTGCGATCGCAGAAGAAATATTGTGAACGCATAGAATAAAATAAAGGGGGCTGAGCTTTGTACAACGCGATCGCGAAGGCTATAATGTGATCGCATAGAAGGATTCCTAAGCCTTAGCAATTTGCTCTATGCGATCGCGGCATATCCTATGCGATCGCATAGAAGGAAAAACTAGACAACTGATAGCAGCAATTCTGCTGCATTTCCTAAGTTCAAAACACCCTGAACCACCTCCGAATCACTCTCGAGACCTCGGGGCTCCTAACCACACACACACGCTAACTCAACAACATCCTAAAAACTTAACCATGCGATTAAATTGCCAAATTAACATCATAAACGAGGAATCAAACCTCAAAATCATCACTTTTTCATCAAACTTCATAAACTTTCAAACTTAGAGTTTTAGGCCCGAAACACATCAAATGACGTCCGATTTCAACAAAATTTCACAGGCAGCACTTAAACCACATATAAGACCTATACCAGGCGCCGGAACCAAAA
This sequence comes from Nicotiana glauca, assembly GCA_026770625.1. Taxonomy (NCBI): domain Eukaryota; kingdom Viridiplantae; phylum Streptophyta; class Magnoliopsida; order Solanales; family Solanaceae; genus Nicotiana; species Nicotiana glauca. Next base: position 30,807 of record MU728737.1, read on the forward strand.
TACGAGACCGATACCAATATTTTCTAATCCATTTTCATTTCAATTTTTTCATATAATTTTCAGATAAAAAATTTCTTTTAAAAATTCATTTCTCAGGCTCGGGACCTCAGATTTTGATTCCGAGCATACGCCCAAGTCCCATATTTTTTTACGGACCCTCTAGGACCGTCAAATTACGGGTCCGGGTTCGTTTACCCAAAATATTGACCAAAGTAAACTTTAATCATATTAATATCAAAATTCATTAATTTTTCCACAGAATTCATATTTAAGCTTATCGGCTGCGCGCCCGAACTGCGCACGCAAATCGAGGAAAGTAAAAATATGGTTTTCAAGGCCTCAGAAGTACGGAATGAAAGAGAAAACAGGTGATGTCCCTTTGGGTCATCACATTCTCTACCTCTAAAACAACCGTTTATCCTCGAACGGACAAAAGAAAGAAGTACCTGAGTCAGGAAATAGATGAGGATAACGGCTCCACATATCAGGCTCGGACTCCCAAGTCGATGCCTCAGGAGGCTGACCTTTCCACTGGACACACACTGAAGGGAAACTCTTCGACCTTAACTGTCGAACCTACCGGTCTAGAATAGCTACCGACTCCTCCTCATAAGATAGATCCTTGTCCAGCTGGATAGTGCTAAAGTCTAACATGTGAGATGGATCGCCGTGATACCTCCGAAGCATGGACGCATGAAACACTGGATGCAGGGCTGACAAGCTAGGTGGCAAGGCAAGTCTATAAGCCACCTCTCCCACACGATCGAGAATCTCAAATGGACCAATGATCCTAGGGCTAAGATTGCCCTTCTTCCCAAATCTCATCACGCCCTTTATAGGCGACACTCGAAGCAAGACCCGTTCACCAGCCATGAAAGCTACATCCCGAACCTTACGATATGCATAACTCTTTTGCCGCAACTGTGCCGAACAAAGCCTGTCCTAAATGATCTTGACCTTATCCAATTCCTCCTGAACTAAATCTGTACCCAATAACCTAGCCTCTCCCGGCTCAAACCATCCCACTGGAGACCGACATCGCCGACTATAAAACGCCTTATATGGAGCCATCTGAATGCTGGACTGGTAGCTGTTATTGTAGGAAAAATCTGCTAAAGGTAAGAACTGGTCCCACGAACCTCCAAACTCGATAACTCAAGCCCGAAGCATATCCTCCAAAATCTGAATAGTCCGCTCGGACTGACCGTCCGTCTGAGGATGAAACATTGTGATCAACTCAACTCGTGTGCCCAACTCTCACTGAACTTCACCCCAGAAATGTGAGGTAAACTACGTACCCTGGTCTGAAATAATAGATACCGGCAGACCATGAAGGTGAACAATCTCCAAGATATAAATCACAACTAACCTCTAAGATGAATAGGAGATTGACATAGGAATGATGTGTGCTAACTTGGTCAGCCTATCAATAATAACCCATATCTCATTGAACTTCTTCCGAGTCAACAGAAGTCCGGTAATGAAATCCATGGTAATCCTCTCCCACTTCAACTGGGAAGCTCAATCCTCTGAAATAAACCACCAGACCACTGATGCTCATACTTAACCTGCTGATAGTTCAAACATCGAGCCACATATGCAACAATATACTTCTTCATCCTACGCCACCAATAATGATGCTGTAAGTCCTAATACATCTTCGCAGTGCCCGGGTGAATAGAATACCGAGAACTATGGGCCTCCGCTAAGATCAACTCTCGAATCCCATAGACATTGGGCACACAAACTTACCCCTGCAATCTCAAAACACCATCATCATCTAAGGTCACATTTGTGGCACCTCCACGCTGCACCGTGTCTCTCAGGACACACAAATGGGGATCATCAAACTGTCGATCACGGATACGCTTCAATAATGAAAAATGAGTGACCGTGCAAGCTAACACTCTGCTAGGCTTAGAAATATCCTACCTCACAAATCGATTGGCCAGGGCCTGAATATCCCAAGCAAGCGGTTTCTAGATGACCGGAATGTAAGCAAGACTATCATGCTGGCGGACTTCCTACTCAATGCATCGGCCACCACATTGGCTCTCCCCGGGTGATACAAAATAGTAACATCATAATCTTTCAATAACTCCAAGCATCTCCTCTGCCTCAAACTCAACTCCTTTTGCTTGAACAAGTATTGAAGACTCTTGTGATCAGTGTACACCTCACATGTCATGCCATATAGGTAACGCCTCTAAATCTTCAAAGCATGAACAATGGGTGCCAACTCTAGATCATGAACCGGATAATTCTTCTCGTGGATCTTCAACTGTCTCAAAGCATAGACAATGACTCTACCTTCCTGCATCAATACTACACCAAGCCCAATATGGAAAGCATCACAATAGACTGTATAAGGCCCTGAACCTGTGGGCAAAACCAACATTGGTGCTGTAGTCAGAGCTGTCTTGAGCTTATGAAAGCTCGCCTCGCACTCATCTGACCATTTAAACTAGGCACCCTTCTGGGTCAATCTGGTCATCGGGGCTGCAATAGATGAAAATCCCTCCATGAACTGACGTTAATAGCCTGCTAACACCAAGAAACTCTGAACCTCTGTAGCTGATGCTGGTCGAGGCTAGTTCTTGACTACCTCATTCTTCTTTGGGTCCACCTGAATACCCTCTGCTGATATGACATGACCTAGAAATGCAACCGAACTCAACCAGAACTCACACTTCATGAACTTAGCATATAACTAACTATCCTTCAGAATCTGAAGAACCACTCTGAGGTGCTGCTCGTGCTCCTCCTGGTTGCGGGAGTACACCAGAATATCATCAATAAAGACTATCATGAACAAGTCTAAATAAGGCCTGAACACTCGATTCATCAACTCCATAAATGCTACTGGGGCGCTGGTCAACCCAAATGACATGACCAAAAACTTATAATGCCCATAACGAGTGTGGAATGCTGTCTTAGAGACATCAGATGCCCTAATCCTCAGATGATGGTAGCCAGATCTCAAGTCTTTGTTTGAAAACACCTTTGCACCCAGAAGCTGGTCGAGCAAATCGTCAATCCTCGGTAGTGGATACTTGTTCTTTATCGTCACTTTGTTCAATTGCCGGTAATTAATGCACATCCTCAACGAATCATCCTTTTTCTTCACAAATAACACCGGCGCACCCCAAGGAGAAACACTAGGTCTTCTCTATCAAATCCTGCAACTGGTCCTTTAACTCCTTCAACTCTGGCGGGGCCATGCGATACAGCGGGATAGAAATGGGTTGAGTGCCTGGAGCCAGATTAATACAAAAATCAATATCCCTGTCGGGCGGTATACCCGTCATGTGTGAAGGAAAAACCTCGGGGAACTCCCGAACAATAGGAACATAATAAATAGAAAAGACCTCTACGTTGGAATCGCGAACATACATCAGATAAGCTAAACACCCCTTCTCGACCATGCATCGAGCCTTCACATATGAATAACACTACAGGTAGTATGCCCTGGGGTCCCTCTCCACTCCAAATGGGGCAAATCTGGCAAAGCCAAGGTCACGATCTTGGCGTGACAATCCAAGATAGCATGATACGGGGACAACCAATCAATCCCTAATATAACGTCAAAATCCACCATGTCTAAGAGCAATAAATCAATACGGGTCTCAAGACCCTCAAACACTACCACACAGGAATGATAAACTCGGTCGACCACTATAGAATTACCCACCGGTGTAGATACATAGATAGGAATACCCAAAGCATCACTAGGCATAACCAGGTAGGGTGCAAAATAGGACGACACATACGAATACGTAGACCCAAGGTCAAATAACACTGAAGCATCCCTATCACAGAACAGAATAGTACCTGTAATGACTGCATCTGAAGACTTAGCCTCTGGCCTGGATGGAAGAGCATAACACCGGGGCTAGGCCCCACCTCCCTAAATCATGTCTCTAGGACGATCGGCTGTTGGCTGACCTCTACATCTGGCAGTTCGAGCTCTACCTATATGATCTCTACCTCCACCTCTATGGCCTCTACCCCCACCTCTAGCTGATTGGGTAGGCTGTGGAACCTCCGGTGCCTGAATCATAGCACAAGAACTCTCATGTTGAGAGCTGTCAGAAGCTCGAGGGCAATACCTAGAAATGTGCCTCGTTTCACCACACGTGAAACAAGCCCTCGACTGCTGAGAATAACAGAGTGGTGGTGTGCTGATAGGTGCTGATGGTGAACTAAAAAGCTACTGGTCAAAATATTGCAACTGAGAGCCACGACGACCTGAAGTACCATGAGAGACCTAGAGAGCTAACTGGAAGGGCCTCGGAGGATGGCCTCTATCATAAGAATCTCTACCTCTAGAAGATGTACCACGGAACCTACCTGCATGACGGGGCCTCTTATCTGACCCATTAACCACCTCCCCGTGCAAGAGCCATCTCAACTCTACTGGCCGCATTGGCCGCCTCCTGAAAAAAAATCTCACTCCCAGCTCCCATAGCCATTTGGAGACATATCGACTGAATCAATCCATCAATAAACCTCCTCACCCTCTCTCTCTCTCTCTCTCTCTCTCTCAATGGGGAGTATAACAATAGCATGGCATGCTAGATCAATGAACCGAGTCTCATACCAAGTGACTGTCATAGAGCCCTGCTGGAGGCGCTCGAACTGCCTACGAAGAGCCTTTCGCTGAGTAACTAGGAGAAACTTCTCCAAAAACAACTCTCCAAACTGGTCCCAAGTTAATGATGGCGACCATGCTGGTGTGGATAAACAATAGTCCCTCCACTTGGAGGATCCTGCTAGTCAAAAGGTGGCGAAGTCGACCCTATTGGTCTCCACAATACCCATAGTCCGAACGATCTCATGGCAGCTAAATAAGAAATCCTGTGGATCCTCTGAAGAAGTACCGCTGATGTGGTGGTGAAGAGATTGGTGAACCTATCAAGCCTCCACAAAGCATCTGCGGACATAGCCGCTTCATCACCGGCCTGAGTCACAATACCGGCTAAACTGCCACCGCTGGCTGAACCATTGGAACCTAAGCCTGGGGAGCTACCTGCTCCGGAGTACGTGTAGCAGGAGTCTGAACTCCTCCTCCAGCCTGAGAAGAGGTTGGTGCTACTGGAAGAAAACCCGCTCTAGTGACGTTATCCACAAAGCCTACCAATCTGACCAAAGCGTTCTGAACAACTGGGGTGGCTATGAACCCCTCTAGGACCTGAGCTGGGCCCACCGGAGCTGCTGGGGCTAGAACCTCCTCATCATAATCAATATGAGGCTCCACCTCTGGGACTGCTGCTCGGGGCTGAGCTCTACCCCTGCCTCGGCCTCTGGCACGGCCTTGCCCTTTGCCCCTCGTAGGAGCTGCTGCTGGGGGCTCGGGCTGCTGCACGGTAGAAGAGGAAGCACGTGTTCTCGCCATCTACGAAAGAACATAGTAGAAAGACAATCAGTATTTGAGAAACAGAATCGCACGACAAGAAAGAACAAAAGTGAAATTTTTCCTAACTCCGTAGCCTCTGGGGATAAATACAGACGTCTCCGTACCGATCCCTCAAACTCTACTAAGTTTGTCCGTGAGTCGTGAGACCTATGTAACCTAGTGCTCTGACACTAACTTATCGCGACCCAGATTTCCCACCCTCAGGAGTCGTGATAGCACCTACTAATTTGGCTTGCCTAACTCCTATTAGTAGGCGCCATCACGACTACCGAGGGTAGAAAATCCGGGTCGTGACAATCTATCTTAGTCCAAGCGGTGTCACGCGACCCCGCTTCGTTAAATTATTCTACTAATTATGTATATATTTCAAATGGAGAATCACAACAATCGGATAAATAATACAAGTGACACATTTTGCTTCTCCAATCCGTGTAGCTCATGCGATCTGAGATTGAACTATTGTGTGTGAAGTCGCGTGCTCGAACCTGCAGCTGCACTATTTTTTTTAAAATTTTTGTGCCCATCCACAAAATAGATGTGCCTGAAGGGGTTTGAACCGCTGACCTCTTTAGCATTATGAATACACTAAACTAATGAATCACAAGTCACAATTGTAGATACCAGCGACATTAAAATATTTTGAACGTGAAAGGATGCTGCTGCTTCCTTATTTTTTGGTTGTATTTTTTTATGTTGTACAAATTTACAGCAATTTTTTGTTTGTTTAAATGGTGATACCGATTATACCTTTGCGTACGCTATTGACCAGGAGGTCACGGGTTTGAGTTTTGGAAACTGTCTCTTGCCGAAATGCAAGATATGACTGTGTAGAAAAGACCCTTATGGTCCGGCCTTTCCCCGGACCCTGCGCATAATAAGAGCTTAGTGCACAAGACTGCCCTTTATATTAATTATAATAGCGGTTAATATCATTTTTATAAGGTATCAGGTCATCTATTAATTATTGTCGTAAAAGGTTATTTATAATAATCTTATGAGGATGGTATAAATATTGTTCTACACTTGCATAGAACTTAATTAAGAGTTTCATTTAATATATTTAGGATTTTGAAAGACATCCAATTTTATAAATTACGTAGAATCTTCTTCACAAAATTACAATTTATACGAAAAAAAGAAGAAAAAAACAAAATCAGTCACGCAAGCATGTCTTCTTTTTATGTAACGACCCGGCCGGTCGTTTCGCGAATTGTAATCCCGTTTTCCCATTTTCTGCTCCTCGCAGAAGTGAGCCCGTAGGAGCGGGATTTATTGCAACAGGTGTGGAATGACTGGGCAGAATATATAAATACGAGTATTCCGAGATTTTTTACCATTTCTATCAATTTGAGCTCGAATTTTGGAGGTTTTTGAGAGGATTTTAAAGGGGATTCTTGAGATAAGCTCCTTGTGTTCATTTTCTTCAATAATTAAATTTTTTCCACTGATTTTTCCACATAGTTAGTGTATTTTTGAAGTGAAAATTGGGGGGTTTGAGGCTAGGCATTTGGAGAGTGAATTTTGAGGATTTGAATCATCATTTGGTGTCGGATTTTGATAAATTTGGTATGGTTAGACTAGTGAGTGAATGGACTTTCGATTTTTGTGACATTAGTCAGATTTCGAGACGCGGGCCCAGGGGCCGGTTTTTTGCCAATTTTGTATTTTGGCTTGTAATTTTCTATTTTTCTTGTGGAATTGATTCCTTTAGCCCGTATTGATTGTATTGTATTGTTTGTGGCTAGATTCGGGACATTAGGAGTCCGACTCTCAAGGCAAAAGGTATTTTGGAGTAGAGTTTTGCTCGGATTGAGGTAAGTAACAACTTTAAATCTTGTCGTGAGGGTATGAAACTCTGGATTAAGCATTATTTGATTGGTTTGGAGGTGGCGCATATGCTAGGAAACAGGCGTGTGGGCATGCACCATAGAAATTGGAACTTGATCTATTTTGTGGAACTGTGAAGTTGAATAACTTATTTTTATGTTACACCCCATGTTTTCGTACTTAAGAGTACGTCATAAGTAAATTTATGTAAGCTCCGAAATGAAATCATCTTTGAATTTTTTTTATAAAGTAAGTTAATCATGTTACCGTGGAAGTTAATAATATTAAGATCATGAATAACAAGTACCAAGATGGTTGTAAGGCTTAGAAGCTAAATGAATTGAAGAAGATAAGTTTTGTCGAAAGTTGACAAGTTTGGTGTTACATCCTGTGCGTTCCAAGGTGACATATAATGAATATGAGACTTGTTAATCATGATTTAATGAGTGTAAATTAATAGTATGACTATATATGATGTTTTCACATAAAATATAAAGTTTGGAAAAAATTGGATTTAACTTACGGAAAAATCGAGTTAAGATTTACCTTGTAACGAGCCATTTTGAGAAATTAAATTCATAAGCTTTATGATATCATTTTGGGACATATATCATAGAAAAATGAAGGTATTGGAACCTAATTTCCAATGGTCCAAACCATTTATTCATACGACATCGAGGTAGAGAAATATAGATTTTTAACGTAAGGGTCACCAATTCACATTGCCGCACTTCGGAGAAACTAGCAGGTTTATATGCCATGTTGCGATGCAGTTTTCTCCCAATATATTGAGAGTTACATGGAGATATGTATATGGTATTAAATATCTATGTATCTAGTTTTCAATGTTGTAAACCGTTTGTCAATACGATATCGGAGAAGAGAGATACAAGTATCCGAAGTGGTACTGCTCAAGCTGCCAAGTAGGTAGCTTACCCACCTGTTTGGAGAATTTAAGTGGAGGGCTTATAAGTTGTTTTATCCATTATATTTCATCAATATCCATAGATCGATTAATTCAAAACACTCTCAAACTCTCAAAGAACTTGTCCAAGGTTCCAAGAACCAAAATCGAGATAAATCAACTCAAATCCTCATCAAAGTGTTAAAGACTACAAGAGAACACTTTTATGATGTTGTAGTGTTATTGAGGGCTATTGTGAGCTAAGTTGGGATGGGGTTTCAAGTTGTAGTTGTTGTCCAAGGTATGTATAACATATTATTGATTGTTCCTAAGGTTAATCTTGTGTTTGTTGTGTTGTTTGAGTGAAAAATCATAAGATGCACTTAAAGGAACATGGGATACAATTGTCTTTTTGGTTGGACTATTTTGTGGTTAAAGATATGGTTCGTGGTGGCTGAAAATTGTGAGAAATGATTTGATAATGTTGCGGCTGCTGTTGTTAAGCTTTCTTAGTGTTGATACCCAATTTTTTCAATATAATTTTTATATATAAAATACTTTCAAAATAGTATATATACAAGCATGTCCAAGTGTTTTATTATTTTTCTAGTTTTTAAAAGATTTTTAAACCAATTTATTGTCCCATTTTAACAGTACAAAACCAATAGTTATTCCCAAGAATATCATTTTTGGTGATTCACTTATTTTATTCTCACATTTATACCAAAATATTGCTAAGGTAATTTTTACGCATTCTTATAAATTTATTTAGTAATTTTAAAGCTAAATTGCATACAATTGTAATTTTAGCCTATTTTGATATTTAATAGCATTTTATAATTATGAAATTGGTTATTTTTATTTTAATATTTATATATTATTAATTAATTTAGTACCTTTAATTTGTTTCTAAAAATGATCTTACTATTTTTTATAAAATAAAAAGGGAAAAATTAGCTATTTAAATACTAGCCTTGTTTCATTTCATTATAGCCCAAATCAACCCCGAATTAAAACCCACTTTCAATATTAAAAGGGCTAATCCAATTTCTATTTAACCTACCCCTGACCCAACTAAAACCTACCCGACCCAGATCCCCTCTTATCCTGGCTGTTGATCTCTGAGATCAACGACCCTTATTCATCCTCGCCTTTTTTTAATCCAAACGACTACCCTAATACCCTTATTCCTTATCTATCATCCGCCTTTAAACACCCCACTCTCTCAAATGTTGTCAAAACCCTAATCGTCTCCTACCGTCTCCAACCTCGAAACCACCGGAATCCATGGCTTCTCAGGCCATGAGAGACTTAAACTCACCTCCCTTTGCTCTTATACGCTTGTTACTCGAAGGTTCGAGGTCTGACCTCGAATTTGTTCGTTCAGATCTCCACCAATCCAAGATTCTTCGGCCATCTTGGGCTTTGCTCCGGCGTGCTATAGTAGTTTGTGTTTGATTCTGAACTTCTCCGAATCCGATAAATGACCTTTCCAAAGCCTTTCTCATTTTAGGGTTCTTATGAAACCCTAACCCTTCGAGGTTTTCTCCGATTTTTCTTAGATCTGTTGTGTATCCATGCTCTATTTGTGTTTTCAAACGGTTTCCCCAACTTTTTTTCAAAATCCTTTCTTTTCCGATCTAGGGTTTCCTGAAAAAATGTTTAAATGTTTTATGATTTTTTGTCATATATGTTTATTTGTCTCTACTGTGTTCTTGTATCATGTTCCTATATGCGTTTCTTACTATATTTTCCTATGTTATGATCTCGTATGCTTTTCTACTGTATTCTTATGTTTTCCTTTTATCACGTGTGTTCCTCTACCATCTTCTATATTCCGCTCTTCCTTCTATTGTGTTTTCTATGCTATGTTCTGCTATTTTCTTCCACTATGTTCTGATATGCTTCTCTACTGTAGTTTTTACCATGCTCTGATATGTTTATCTTACTGTGTTTTCCTATATGCTTTCTACTATACTTTTCCGGTGTTCTTGTGCGTTTCAACTGTATTTTTCTTATAAGTTTTAAATTTCTTTGTTTGCCTTCTACTAAGCCCTGTTTAAGTTTCTTATAAGCATTCTTTTTCTACTATTCTTATCAGTATTTACCATTATATTCGTTAAATCCTTCTATTGTGATCGCATGTTACTTTGCTATCATGTTTCTCATGAGTTCTGAAGCTTCTAAACATGATTCGATCCAGTTTCCTACCCTTTCATCCTTGATTTAGGGTTTGCTCAAAAGACTCCCTAATTCTTTCATACTAACTTTGGGTCTCTAAACCATGTTTGAACATCTCTGTTTTTATACAATTCTGAAATTTTGCTGAACTCTCCTATACTGGAATTTCTACTGATTTTATGACAAGTTTCTTTCATGTTTAACGTGTCTGTATGATTTATATGTGATGAATCCTTCTTCAAAAAGGTTTTCAAACTAGTGATTGATTCAGAATTCCTTTTTAATAGGTGTAATTGATTGTTTGCTGATTTTCCTTAGTTAAAACCTTTTCCATCATTCTAACTTGGTTCATTCATACCAAATCTCAGACCTTGTGATTTCTTGGCTGTTAATTGATTTTCTTTCCTTAAATTGTACAACCGTGTATTTCAGAGACCTTGTACTTAAATAACCTTTATGTATTTTCCCTCAATTGCATGCATTACACAAGTATTTGATTAATTTCTTTCCTTAATTATTTTATACCCGTTTGAATTTGAATCTCTTAATTAAAGGGAGTCTTATGTGATTGATTTACAATCAGTCTTCAATTATTTTCTTACCTTATTTCCTCATGACTTCCACACTATAAATACACGACCCCTCTTTTCACAAAGCACACACGATTAGCACATTTCAGACCTCACAATTTCACAATCTCTCTTGAACTCACACTCATAGTATACTGTTTTCCTATTTGCACTTTGGCTTTTACAAGACTACTGCTCTTCTTCCGTGTTTCTTTGAAACTGGTATGTCCGAATTTTAGTTTCAGCATCACCCCAATGTGTTTACTTACAGTCTTTATATCCATGTCTACTTTACTATCTATGTAGAGTTCAATATTTAACTTAGCATGCCTATGTTCTATTGCCTGTTTCTACTGTGAATCTTTGCTCCCTATCCCATTACCCCTATGTATTTGTGAGTTATGACTTAGGGTATGGCAATAGCAGTTGTTGTCCATGAACTGAGTTATGAATCAATGAGGTCTTAACCACTAAAACAGGCTGGAGGGTATGCCGGCACATCCCATTGCTAGCTATGCCCATCACCCTACTCTTCTTGTGTTCAAATTCCCCACTTCCCTATGCCCCTATGTGCATTGATTTTAAGCTATTCGCTTTTCCTCTACCCTTTCAAATTTCCCCTTCTGTACTTACACTCTCTCCTAGTTTCTAAGTTCTACCCCTCTCTTGTGAGGCTTTCTTTGGGATCTTGAGTTCCCTCTGAACTTAGACACCTGAGGGCTGGCCCTTCCACACTACACTATGTCTTAATCTTGTAATGTATTTGGGTGTGAGCACTGCCCGAAGTCCACATGAGTCTCTTAGGGAACTCTGACACAGCCCAAATGAAGAAAGGCTTTTGAAATCGGATATTTGGAGTTGGTTTATCTCATGATCAGACAAGGAACCTGAATTAGGCTCCCCTTGGTTGTACTTTTAATTTCTGATGTAATTTTGCTTTTCTAATTCCATTCGGGGCTATAATAACTCTGTAATAAACCTGCGGGGATGTTTAGTAAAAAGGGAGGGGTGACTATGCATGAAAATGGTAGATAACTTGCTTATAGCAATCTCTAATTTCTATGTTTTTCATATGGTTACCATGCCTATAAGATTTCTGCACTTTCATATAGTTACCATCCCTATAAGACATACATTTTCATGTAGTTATCATGTCTATAAGATTTCCACATCTCATTTTGCTATCATGTCTATAAGAAACTCCGCATTCTTATTTAGATACCATGACTATAGGAATTTTGCACTTTCATGTAGATATTAGGTCTATAGTTTCTGCACACGCACGTAGAGAACATGTCTATAGGTCTTTTCTGATTCTTACATACCCGCTTTTCATTAGGCAAACGTGTTTATAGGCATTAAGTAAAACAATGCGACACCTTGATATGATGTTATAGGATTTCTGCACTCTTGTATGTCTATAACAATGTTCTAAGTTGGAAAACACATTGAAAGCATGCCTATAGGGGCTCTAACTCAAATATGAATAGCCTCACTCGCTTATGAGTCTAAAATTAGCAGTAATAATGCATTACCAACAACAGAACTCATGTTTTCTAAAATTCATTTTTAACTGGCAACTTCCCTTTAAATCAACATGTAATCAGTTCATTTTCTTATTTCTGAAATCTATAGATATTAGGCCTATAGGTTTTCGTCTATCACTTAGGCAAGCCTTAGGGTAAAATTTATAAACTGCAACAGTCTTTATTAATTACAACCAGGGGGTAGGTCTAACTCGGACTTCTTATCTGAAAATATGTGATAAATCAGCTTGCTTTAACTTTTAAGTTTAATCAGACCCTAATTAGTTCGTGAAAGACATGCTAAACTATATGCTTTCTCTAATCTAAGGAGGTCTGTTTGAGCTTTATGTGTTTGAATGCCTTTTCCATATTTGCTCTATGTGTTTTGATTGTCGCCCTAGAATTTTGTACTTTTAAAACTATAAAACCTCATACCCTTTCCCTTTAGGATTAGTAGTCCCAAATGCATCCGAAACTAATAGGATAGGGGTGGGTAATAGCACGCAATAAGTGAAATGAGATCATTATGCATTTAATACCTTAATAGGGTGAGAAAGGGTAGATATGGATATGATGACCACACAATAACACCACGTGTATAAGTGGTTACCGGGTGTTGTGTGGGGTGATCCATATTATTTATAAACCTAGGATCCCCCTCTTTTTTACTTGTTTATTTCATTATTTATTTTCAAATTTCTCAAACTATTTTTTTCTCTCAAAATTCAGTTTTTCTTTCATTTCTTTTCACTCCATCTATTTGCAACCTTTATGTGAACATCCCCTCTTATTTGAAGCCTTATTTGTCTATATGTTATTTTTATCCTAAAGTCACAACAATAGCTTGGCCGAGAACCACACTAGTGGATTTTGAGGGGTGCCTAACACCTTCCCCTTGGAATAATTTCAAGCCCTTACCCAATCTCTGATTATCCAAACAAAACCCTTCTTAGTGTTCTATTGCACTTTAATCATTAGTTGGCGACTCTTCACTTCTTTTAAACCCAATTCCCAAAAGGGAACGAGTCATCCTACCAAATGTCATAAACCCGAGTTTGCTAGAAAAGGGGGGCATCGACAACATCGCGACTCTGTTGGGGATTTTCTTTTAGGCTTTTACCATTTCCAACTATTGCTGTGACTTTACATTTCTTATGTTTCTTCATTTGTTTAATCCGTTTAAGCATTTAATTCCTTCTCCTACTGCAAAAACTGACTCGTTTTTTTTGTTTCTTTCCTTTATTTCTTTACTGCTTTCCTTTACTACTTTTTAAATTATGAGGAATTGTTTTAATTATTGCTTTTGTAACGTACAAATACATGACAACTTATTTTAATTATCGCATAAGCATGTTTTCAATATCATATTCTACTCGTGCCAAACAAAATACCATAGCAACGCTTATAATGAGTGGTTGCGCCCTTCCAATATTATCACCCCTAAATCCAACAAAGGCATATTTGCGGTAAAACCAGTCGATCAATGGTGTAGTCGACAGTTCTGCGCCTTTCCCTCTTGAGTTGTCCGCTCAAGGGTACCAGTCTAATACCCCATAGAAACCTTACTCCATTTAATTGTTCATGCATCATGATCAAATCTAGCCGAGTCAGTTATATTGTCCGCATAATGACTCTTTAAGATAGCCTTGTCCAAAGTCCACTGGGTTTTTCCAAAACCCAAATGGACACTACCACGTTTTGTGCATTTATTTGGAGAACTAAAATGCTTTTATGCCAATTGTTGATACTAAATAGTTAGTCTGGTGGGGGTAAGGGCCTAACCTTTTTGTCTTGCAAAAATATGATACATGAAGTCCCTAGATTCGGCATGGTCACCAACATCCATCCAAAATTGCTAAGCTGGTGGAAGGATCTTCATTCCAGTGATCAGACTCTTGTCCGAAAATACCTGGAAAACTTACCTCCTCTCTTAGAAATTCAACCCAACAATAAACTCATAGAAGCTTCCACCGTATTCTAGGATTGTGATAGGTCTGTGTTTCGCTTCAGAGACATTGAGGACTGCTGGAAATAAAGGCGGACATCTGGCCAGAGCCTACTTGCTACTAGGACTACACGAGCTGGGAGAGCTATTCGATGGAGTCAACAATGTCGAGTCTGGGGAAGGTCCTTCTGGGACCAAATAGATAGGAATTTCCATTTTTTTCTCTTTATAAGATATAATAAGTCCAATGGCCATTAGTGACTTTTTCTTATTATTTAGAGCCGTTTTGGGATTCGTCTACCTTTTTATCAATGAAATGAGGCATTTAGCATTCTAAGTTCTCTAAATTTACTTGTCGCTAGGCCTACCTCGAGCACAACGAGGTCCCCAAAATTAGGACGCGCTTTATATTTCCTACACTACGTGTGTAAGGCCCCGTGAAATCCCTACTCGAAAACCCGGATCCCGTGGTACCAAGTTAGGAGCATGTGTTAGCAACTCATAAATAAGCTCGCCGAGGCGCGGACCTTTTTGGATTGAATAATGCATTAAAAAGTCAAATAAGTTTCCAGAAAAATGAAAGAAATGCGTTCCAGAATGCGGCCGCAAATTAGGTATGCGGACCGCATATCTGCCGCAGAGTGAGTCAGAATGTTGGTTAAAATTTAAGTCAGCTATGCGATCGAAATGCGATCGCATAATCGAAATGCGGATCACATAGTCATCTCATATTCTCCTTTGAATTTTGTGAGTGTCAGTTCTGCGGTGCACTTTGCGACCGTAGAATGTGAATGCGGATCGCATTCCTGCCGCAGACTCGGTTAGAGTGTCCAGTGGGGAACATTTTGCGTCCATTATGAGGACCGCATGTTTACTCTGCGATCGCAAATGCGATTGCATATTTGACTCGGGGCTCTAATTTTCTAATTTTTAACCCGACCTCCCTATCGATATATCCGGTGTTATATCTCATTTTAAGGATTCTTCTGAGCATTTCTAGAGGGAGAGAGAGGGGTTTTAAAGAGAGAAAGTCTCCCCATTAAATTACTCCGTAAGGTATGGCTAAATCCTTGAAGAAAATCAAGTGAAGACCCCTAGACCTTCATCTCAAGAGGTAAGACTTCATCACCCCAACTCTTATTTGTTTTATTCTCAGATATAAGGGGTCACTAGTGAGGTGATTCATGGGTATAACAATGGATTCCTTGCATGCATATCAAACCTTAGAGTAGTGGGGGGTGGTGAATTAAAGAGGGGTACAAAATGATATAAATTACTCTAAAAAAGGGGCCTAAGATCACATTGCACCTCCAAGGTTTGTCAATATGCTTGGACCAAGCTGGAGTCTCAATCTCATCTCTAATTCTCTATTTAATTTGTAATTCTTACTCAATAGATCGAAGTGCTAAGAGTTCCAAAAATTTGTAAAAGAGTAAGGAAAGCTTTATTGAGGTATGTATGGCTAGTGTATTGACTGTTATTATGCCTTAATTGATTTGCATATATCTATATATATTTGTGAAGGATGTGCCTCAATGTGAATAATTTACCAATATCGATAATTAGAGAATGATGAAAAGTACAGTTATGTGTTCAAATACTTGGGCTATAAGCCAACATTTAAAGAAAGACCTATTCATGCTAGCTAGGTGCTCACTCACTTGTGATTGCAACTTGAATTATCCTTGATATATGTGTCTATGATAACAACTTGTAAAATGAATATTTAAAAGGGAAAACGATACGATGATGGTGGCCATGAGTGCCCCAGGAATTGTTATGATATGTGTGGGACAAAGATTTGAAGGTGTTGACTAATGAGAATGGAATAATGCCTCCAATGAGGTGATCTAGCCGATCGGGTCGTGATCGGATACCATGCCGCACACATGGTGGTAATGTGCTAATATTGAAATCTAGATAAGGGAAATGAGATATTGATTGAGAGTAATGCCTCTAATGAGGTGACCTAGCCGGTCAGGTCGTGACCGGACTCCGCTCGAGATGGCAGTGGTATTGAGAACAGTGGTGAACACATGAAAGAAACACCCTAATCCATGTTGTGGAAATTGTTTGAAATATTATACAAATTGCTTCTTTGATTTGCCCATATTATTTGCTTGTATCTGTTTGATAGTTCTTTCTAGTAAAATGGTGTTTAGTTATACATACCAGTACAATTCAAATGTACTAACGTCCCTTTTATCGGGGGCGCTACATTCGTGTTATGATTGTAGGTGGCTCCACAGCGGACATTGATGATTCTGTGTAGCGGAGCATTTTTCTACTCGAAGTCTCGGTGAGCCCCTTTTTCTTCCATAGGGATATATGGTGTATCTTTTGTTATTACAACTTTCCGCTTTTGAGGTATAGCCGGGGCCTTGTTGCCGACATAGCTATGCTTATCTGTTGTATCCTTAGAGGCTCCAAAGACACTAGTGTGGGTTATGTACGGGTGTTCGGGGAGTCCACTATATATATGCTGTAATCCTAAACTCGTGATCTCCATAAACTATAACTCTAATAGAATCCTTGAAGCTAGCTTATGTACGGTAAATCTTTGTGATATGAAATGAACCAATGATGTAGTATGCACCGTGTATTCTCGTCTAAATTAATCAAAGGCATGGGTTCCGTATTCATATGGATTTGGGGTAGAAAGTGTTCGGTAAGTCTTGCTCAGTCGGATTCACTTGATTGAGCGCCGGTTGCGCCTCCCGAGGTTGGGGCGTGACAACGTGTTTAAATATTGTAACATTTTTTATGATCTTTACTAACTTATCACCTTTTTGTTTTACTTTTTGTTTATTCCTATCCCCAAAGGTTAGTCGTGCAAGCTGGCATCGTCATCATATTTCACAAGATCCAAGGGCCCTCCACCCACTCCTCATCCTAGTCCTATCAGAAACAGGAACAAAGGAAAGATGGAAGACTTGAGCAACACCAGAAAAGAAAACTCATTGGAGCAGATAGGGATCACTCAGGGTACTCAGGTTTCAAAGGAAAGTGCGTCCCAACTCGAGCAGAAACTATTGAATTTTTAGGAGGAACTTGATCAAGTTCGGAACTTAGCAAGCTTGTCGTTATCCCTCACCACCCAGATGTCAAATTCTCAAGCATTCAGAACCCCACACCTCCACAAAACATCCCAAAACTACAAAACCATCCCGCTCCTCTCCACCACTATAATACTTGCCACACCTCCAACAATACTCCACTGCTCATCCCGAAACATTTGAACCCCACAAATGACCACTGCTACACCCAACAAAATACCCCTATCTACGTGGAAACTATGCCACACTCCACCCAGCCTATCTCAAGCTCACCCGAGTCCAATGATAAGGACTCACTCATCAGAAATTTGGTCGAAGTGCTTAAAAAGTTGACTAGCAAAATTCAAGGCGTTGAAGGCAATAAGGGAATTAAGGAGCTAAACTATGAAGATCTATTTATACAACCCAATGTTGAACTACCCGAAGGGTACAAACCTCCCAAGTTCGAAATATTTGATGGCACAGGGGATCCCAGGGTTCACTTGAGAACATGCCGTGACAAGCTTGTTGGAGTAGGAAGAGATGAGAAAATCCGCATGAAGCTTTTCCTGAGGAGATTGAAAGGAGACGCCTTATCTTGGTACATTAGCCAAGATCCGAATAAGTGGTCAAACTAGGTAAGCATGGCGTTTGATTTTATTGACAGATTCAGGTTCAACACGGAGAACGCACCAGATGTGTTCTATATCCAAAACTTGAAAAAGAAACCAACAGAAACCTTCCGCGAGTATGCCACGCGCTGGAGATCAGAAGCTGCTAAGGTCAGACCGGACTTGGAGGAAGAACAAATGAACAAGTTTTTCATCTGGGCTCAGGACCCACAATATTATGAAAGGCTGATGCTGATAAGAATCATAAATTTTCTGATATCATTAAGCTAGGAGAAAGGATCGAGAAAGGCATCAAGAGTGGCATGGTTACGAACTTTGAAGCCTTGTAGGCTAACAATAAGGCTTTACAATCTGGTGGCACATCCAAGAAAAGGGACGTAGGTGCTGTAATGGTTGAAGAGAGGCACAAATCCCCTATCAAGTACCAAACATACCCAATACCTCCAATCATATATCAGCCTACCCCAAATACCAAGCACCCTTACCTACTTACCAAACTCCACCACCCACATATCATCCCATTTCACCTAAATACTCCCAACCAGCACATGTTTACCAATCTTAAAACACCCAATCATCCTACTATCAATCACCTCCCCCACGTCAAAACTTCCCTAGGCCTTGACTAAATTTTGACTGTAGATTTCCCAAACAGTATACCGCCATTGCTGAACCGATCGACCAGCTGTACGAGAGGCTCAAAATTGCTGGTTATGTCACCCATATCCCTGCTATAACACCTGAAAACCCTTCTTAGTGGGTCAATCCAAATAAAACCTGTGCATACCATTCCGTCATGAAGGGACATACCATTGATGAATGCCGCTCTCTGAAGGATAAGATTAAAACTTTGATTGACAACAAGATCATTGTAGAAAAGGAGCCTGCTCTGAATGTCCTCAATAACCCCTGCCAGACCACAAGGGTGGAGGCATTCACATTATTGAGATAGAGGATGACTGGGACCCCAAGGAATCAATCGGTTTAATCACAGAAGGCGACGATCCAAAGAAGCCAGTAGTCACCCTTAATCCGATTGTGGTCCAGATTCAGCATTCTGGGGACGCCGAAGTAAACATGTCCATACCACTCGAGTGTGAAGCACCATCCTCTACAAAGATTCCAGCACCGATTGAAGTTGAGTTTAGTCCACCAGCAAACACACCTACACCCTTTGAAGTTGCAGTCTTACCACCTGAGAAGTCTGCTCCATTCAGAGTAAAATAGCCATGCCAATTCCAATGGCAATGTCAGCCATAACACCATTCCATACGAAGGCTATACCATGGGACTACACAACCGAGGCCAGAAGAAAGGGGGAAGGTCAAGTTGGGGAAGCCGTTGCAGCTAAGGGTATGAAAGAACCGGTTGGGTTTATACCCCGGAGCACTTGTCTGAGATAAGGAAGTAGGCCTCTGGTAGGCCAACCATCACTGATACTGGGCCCAACAATCTCTGGAGAAAGATACACGCCAAAGAATACTCACTCATTGATCAACTGAACAAAACACCGGTATAGATTTCTATCCTTTCTTTGCTACAAAGTTCCGATGCACACAAGAATGCCTTGTTAAGAGTGCTGAGCGAGGCATATCTACCGAGAAACATTACTGACGGGGAGATGGCTAACATGGTAGGCCAGGTATTGGAAATTCACAAGTTCACTTTTCATGAAGATGAGTTGCCACCAGAAGGATTAAGTCACAACAAGGCGTTGCATATCACTGTGCAGTGCGAAGATTATTTTATCACCAGGATCCTGGTCGATGGGGGGTCCAGTCTCATCATTTGTCCATTGGTAACACAGGACGTTGGGAAAAGGTCTGCATGAAATCAAGGATGGGGCCATCAACATCAAAGCTTTTGACGATTCTCAAAGGTCTACTATTGGGGAGATTAGCTTGTGTTTGCAAATGAGGCCTACTTGGTTTGATGTTGTTTTTCAAGTGATAGACGTACCGGCATCTTACAATCTGTTGTTAGGACAACTATGGATTCATGCCATAGGGGCCGTAGCATCAACACTATATCAGCCATTGAAGTTTGAGTGGAATAACAAAGAGGTGATCATTCATGGCGACTGTAGCAATCCCATATGCAGTCGCCAGACCATTCCAACGATTGGAGGAAGAAGAAGGATAGGTGGGAAAACTTACCACCACATCGAGCGAGTCAATGCCGTTGATAAGGATAAGTGGTGGGACAACAAAATTGAAAGCATATTGAACTGGAGCGGGTATGAACCTGGCAAAGGACATGGAAAGAATTTTCAAGGAATCGCTAAGCCCTCAAGCTTAAGAAACACGGCACCACCTTTGGATTAGGGTATGATTACACCTGGAAAGAATTTAATGAATGGTCGCCACCTTGGTGCGGTCCTTACTATCCATTGGAGCAGCCAATACCCCATTTGTAGCAGATCTTCCAACCGGCTGAGGTTATCTACAGGTCAGAAGAAGAAGAAGCACTCACAAGAATGAGGAATTTCTTCCTAGAAGACGATAATATGGATTGTTGTGTCATTTTTGAGGAGGAGGGGGAGGAAGGTTCTTCCATACAGGCTATAAGCAGAGGAGCATGCTTCAAAAACTGGACTATTAGAACCACCAGATCCCGGCGAGCCTCGGGTTAGCAAGGCTGAACAAGCATCATGCACTATTTTATTTTACTAGTTTACTTTCCTTTCGCATTTTCTTAATTTTTGCAAGAAAGATATCCAATGTTCAAAAACATTTATCGAATTTATCAAGGCATTTCAGTTTTCTTATAAATCTTACTCTTATTATTTTCTCTCATTACTTTACTTATACAACATTACTATTACTTATCTTGATGAACCAATGACTGTGACATACAACGAGACAATGGAACAAACAGACATAGATCCAGAGGAAGATGGTATACCGGAAGTGATTGTTAAAGAAGTTGAAAATTTTGAGAACACACCTAAGTCCAACCTGGACGAGACTGAGATTGTTAACCTAGCAGATGTAGAAAACATCAAAGAAACATGAATCAACATTCATCTGTCACAATCAGAAAAGGAAGAATACAGAGAGTTTCTAAGAGAATATGAGGACATATTCACCTGGTCATATGATGACATGACTAGGCTAAGTACATCGATTGTGGAACAAAAACTATCGATTGATCCAACATGTCCACCAGTGAAGTAGAGGCTTAGAAAATTCAAGCCAGGTATGAGTTTGAAAATCAAGGAAGAAGTCACCAAGCAGGTCAAAGCCAAAGTTCTCAGGGTAGTAGAATATCCAACATGGTTAGAAAATATTGTGCCAGTACCAAAGAAGGATGGGAAGGTCAGAGTCTGTTTCGGCTACCAGGACCTCAATCGGGCCAGTCCAAAAGATGACTTCCCCTTGCCAAACAACACATCCTGATTGACAATTGCGGCAAGCATGAGTTGCAATCATTTGTAGATTGTTTTGCGGGTTATCATCAGATCTGGACAGATGAAGAAGATGCTGAGTAAATGACTTTTCATTACGGCATGGGGGATGTACTGCTACATGATGATGCTATTTGGGTTAAAGAATGTAGGGGCCACCTACATGAGGGCTATGACTACCATTTTTCATGATATGATACATAAGGAGATTAAAGTATATGTAGATGATGTCATGATCAAGTTCAAGAAAGCCACTGATCACATGGAAGATTTGAGGAAGCACTTCAATAGACTGCGAAGGTACAACCTAAAACTAAATACTGCAAAATGTTCCTTCGGAGTTCCTGCCAGAAAATTACTTGGGTTTATTGTGAGTCGTTGGGGAATAGAACTGCATCCATCAAAGATTAAATCCATTCAAGAATTGCCACCACCAAGGAACAAGAAAGACATAATGAGCTTCTTGGGGAGACTTAACTACATCAGCCGGTTCATAGCACAATTAACAGTTATTTGTGAGCCGATCTTCAAGATGTTGAAGAAGGATGCCGCCACCGAATAGACTGATTATTGCTAGAAATATTTCGACAGAATCAAGGAATACTTGTCAATGCCACCAGTTTTGGTCCCGCCCGAGCTAGGTAGACCTTTTCTACTCTATATCGCAGTGTTGGATGGTGCCTTCAGTTGCGTCCTGGGGTAGCATAACGAGACAGGAAAGAAAGAACAAGCCATTTACTACCTTAGCAAGAAGTTCGCTCCATACAAGTCTCGGTATTCTTTGTTGGAACACACCTGTTGTGCTTTAGCTTGGGTAGCCCAGAAGCTGAGGCGCTACTTCTGTGCCTATACTACATATCTCATATCAAGGATGGATCCTTTGAAATACATCTTCTAGAAGCCCATGCCCACCGGCAAGCTCGCCAAGTGGCAAATCTTGTTGACTGAATTCGACATTGTCTATGTGACCCAGAAAGCAGTCAAAGGACAGGCACTAGCGGATCACCTTGCTGAAAACCCTGTGGATGGAGAATACAAGCCCCTAAGGATATATTTTCCAAATGAAGAGGTATCATTCATAGGAGAAGATATTGCAGAGTTCTATGATGGTTGGAGAATGTTTTTCGATAGAGCAGCAAATTTTAAAGGAGTTGGCATAGGGGCAGTGCTAGTATCAAAAACCGGTCAGCACTATGCGATATCCGCCAAGCTTAGATTCCAGTGCACCAACAACATGGCTGAGTATGAAGCCAACATCTTAGAGCTTAAGATGTCCATTGACATGAACATCCAAGAATTGCTAATACTTGGGGATTTGAACCTACTCATACATTAGGCGTGAGGAGAACGGGCGACCAAAAATTCCAAGATACTCCCTTATCTGCACCCATGTACATGAGTTGAGGAAAAGGTTCGCAAAGACAGAGTTCCAGCATGTTCCCAGAGTCCAAAATGAGTTTGCTAATGCATTGGCTACCATATCATACATGATACAACATCCAGATACAAATTTCATTGATCGTATTCCTATGAAAATCCATAATCAACTAGCTTATTATGCTCATGTTGAAGAAGAAGCAGATGTAAAACCTTGGTTTCACGACATCAAAGAATATTTTGCCAAAGGAGAATATCTAGAGCTCGCTAATACCACTTAGAAGCGTACACTTCGAAGATTGTCCAACAATTTCTTTCACAACGGAGGAATCCTGTATAGGAGGACTCCAGATTTGGGTTTGCTAAGGTTTGTCGATGCGAAGGAAGCATCTAAGTTACTGGACAAAATTCATGTTGGGACCTGTGGTCCGCACATGAACAACTTTGTCTTAGCCAAGAAAATACTCCGTACTGGTTACTTCTGGATGGATATGGAGACGAACTGCATCCAATACGTCCAAAAATGCCACCGCTATCATGTACATGCAGACATAATAAAGGTACCTCCAAATGAGCTTAACGCAACAGGCTCACCATGGAAGTTCGCCGCTTGGGGAATGGATGTTATTGGACCAATCGAACCTTCCACTTCCAACGGGCACAAATTCATCCTAGTGGCAATTGATTATTTTAGCAAATGGGTCGAAGAAGCATCCTACAAATCAGTGATTAAGAAAGTCATGGCAGACTTTGTCCGCGACCATATTGTTTATCGATTTAGGATCCCATAATCGATCATTACTGATAATAGCTCAAACCTAAACTGTGACTTAATGAAAGCTATGTGTGAAACCTTCAAGATCAAACATAAGAATTCTACAGCCTACAAACCACAGATGAACGGATCCGTAGAGGCCACCAACAAGAACATTAAAAAGATACTAAGAAAGATGGTAGAGAAGCATAAGCAGTGGCATGAGAAGCTATCATTTGATTTATTGGGTTATTGTATCACAGTCTACACATCAACTGGTGCAACTCCCTATATGTTGGTTTATGGTACAGAGGCAGTCATTCCCACCGAAGTAGAAATCCCCTCCTTAAGGATCATACAAGAAGCTGAGCTCGACGACGCAGAATGGGAGCGAAGCCGCTACGAGCAGCTGACTCTTATAGATGGGAGGAGAATGAATGCAGTTTGCCATGGTCAGCTTTATCAGAACAGAATGTCCAGAGCTTTCAATAAGAGGGTCAAGCCAATACGGTTCACACCAGGGCAGTTGGTGTTAAAGAAAATTTTCCCACATCAAGATAAAGCCAAGGAGAAGTTCTCTCCCAATTGGCAGGGCCCATACATTGTCCACCGGGTGTCGACGCCCCCTTTTTCTTGCGAAATCGGGTTTACGACATTTTGGTAAGACAACTCTATTCCCATTTGGGAATTGGGTTTTTGGAATTAAAGAGTCGCCACCTAATGATTATATTGCATTAGGACACTTTAAGAAGAGTTTGAGTTGAAGAAACCAGAGTTTGGGTAAGGGCTAGAAATTATCTCGAGGGGAAGGTGTTAGGCACCCCTCAAGATCCACTAGTGTGGTCCCGACCATGTTACAATTGTGGCTTTACAAATAAACAATCAAGGCTCAAATAAGTATTTGCCATTAAATTGAAACTTGTGAAAGTAGGTAGAAAGAGAGCAGATATTTGAAAGGTCTAAACAATTTTAAAAAAAGCAAACAAAGACAAACAAAGGAAAAGGGGTCCTAGGTTTATGATTAATATGGATCACTTTAATGCAATACCCAGCAATCACTCCTTAAAGAGGGGTCACACGTGATATTAGCGCATCGGTCATCATCTCCATATTATACCCTTCCCATCCCGTAAAGGTTATTTAAACGTATGGATTGGTCACGAACACTTAGTGCGTTCTATTACCCGTCCGTTGTATAACCTAGAGGGTATTTAGGACCACTATTCCTACAAGGTAAGGACCAGGCTGAACCCTTAGGTTTAAAGGACAAAATGCTAGGAGACATACATAACAAGTAGGACTACACATAAAGGAACCATATAAAGGCAAATAAGAGGCTTAGAGTTCCCTCACAAGTAAACATGTAATTAGCACGTCTCAAACACATTTAAGGTCTTAAAAGAACGCGAGTTTAAAGATAAGTCTCAACAGAAGGTTTAAACACAACTAAGTGATCCGAAGAGTGTTTGACTTGCAGAAATACAACTAAGAAAACAATTGAGTAAGTAAAGGTGAGGGAACTGTTAAAACATCGTTTGGAAAAAGTAGAGATTTGAAAATACAATAGTTTAATCAGACAAGTATCAAAGTAACGTGATCTTGGGCAGAAAGGTAAACCAGTAATTTGAAAGCTTAATAGAGCAAGACTCAAGAAATTAGTGAGAGAGAGCATATAAACACGAAACAAGTTTCTAAATAAAGAGATTTTCAGTAAATGAGTGGACTTCAGAGAGGCGGATAAAAAAATAAAGTTGGGAAAGTTAAAAGGCTGAGTAGTATGAAACTAATAAAACAACATCAATCACTTTTATTATTAGGCCTAAAGCTTGCCTAGGCATCGTGCGTATTGCCTACTTATCTTAAAAAAAGGTGAACATGCATATTAATTCCAGTTTTAAAGAGAAGACGCAGCTAACCAAACTTGAGTTATTAAATTAAACAACTGGTGAGGCGTTCAACAATTGCAATCCAGATGAAAAAAATGCCTAAGTAACATGATATCTAATGCACATAAAGCCCCTAAAGCATGGTCTCTAAATGCAGCAGTAATTTTATAACAGTTGCTTGTTGATTACTAACTGATTACAAAGTGAGTATAACAATCTAAAAGTAAATATCCTAAAACAGGATATCTAGGTGTAAGATGCATGTCCTACACATGGCTTCTATTGCACAAATTGGTAAGTAAAACCCTATAGAAATGTTATCTACCCATTAATTAAACTAAGCATGCATAATCCCTATAGCCCCAATCAGTTGTTTACAAGTTATTAAAAACCATGATAGTTGAATTATATAATGAAAAATAAAATAAAAAGTTACTCTATAGGGACCCTTCAACCAGATCCAATCTTCCAACCTCACTTCTTTTGAGTTTCGCAGCCTTGGCCATGATTTGGGTGCGGCAAAGCTCCCTAGGGGTCCAATGGGGGTCCTTGGCCAATACCAACACCCAAACACTCCCAAAATATTGAACAAGTGCAGTGTGGAATTACCACCCTTGTGCATCAAAGTTCAATGGGTACTCAAAGGTACCCAAGGCAATGCTTACACGAAGGGGGTAGAACCTAAACACTAGGAGTAGTGAGAGTGTGATAGAATTTTTTCTTTAAAGAAATTGAGTTGAAAACAGTTTAAAAATGATCCATGTAGAACCAACTATGAAAGAAACATAATGGAACAATTTTGACAAACTCAGAACCAGAATACCTCACATAGTTCTGGGCAGTAAACACAAACAAGGGAAAAAGGGAAGTGGGGGACAAGTAGTTCACATGTAAGAACACAATTGCACATACACAGACACCAAAGAAAATCATTTCAGAAATTAGACAGTCACACCAGGTTTCAACCAAAAAGTGCTCATAATCACATGCTGAGAATGTGCTAGGGCTAGAGGGTAGGGGAGAACATGCATTAAGCAAATCAGTAGACATGCTGGATTAATAGAAGGATAGTCACATTAATGAACTAATATAGGGGCATGTTAGTTGCAATAAGAACAACAAAACATAAGTAAAAGCATAGAAGAAACAAAATAAAGTGCGGCATGTATAAAAGCATATTGTTTTGGATGCTATAAATCAAATAGAGGGCATACCAATCGAGGATGAGATAATGTAGAGTAGTGGAATAGCAGAGCAGCCCCAAAATCACTCAGTCTTGGCTTTCAACTAACTGAGTAATCAGTAATCAATAGGGAAAGTGAGAGAGGAGGTGTAGAAAACAAGAGAGAACACTGAGTATGGATATGTGTGTAAGAGAGAGTTCAGAACAATGAATTGTTTGTTCGTGTGCATGCTAAAGAGAGGGTAGGGTACTTATAGATCTCAAATTAAGTGGAATATAAGGTAATACAAATAGACTGATTATAATTATGGGACGAATACCTATTAGAATCAATTAAAAACTCGGATTCCCTTCAATTAGGGTGTCATATCTCAAACGGTACAAATGGTATCAAATAAGGAAGGTGTTTGCAAGACTGATAGTACAAAATAATTACAAGTAAGGAAAGTAAAAAAAATAAAAGTATATTGTGCACATAAACAGACGGATTACAGACTGATTTTGAAAACAATTGGTTCAGGAAATCACGAGCGAGATGGAAAATCACAAGGAATCAACACTAGGTAAGGAAAGCATCTCACAAGCAAGGAAGTGACTCAAATCAGTGAAAAATCTCCAAAGATATCATATACAAAAAATCAGGAATTCAAAGAGATACACAGAATCGGCAGAATATTTAGTAAATAAAAACAATTAGACCTATTTAAACACAATAGGCACAAAACCAAGAATCCTAAGTAAGAAATCACAGAATCAGTGGAATGTCAGAACAAACTAACACATAGAAATTGGAAAATAACCCAGAAGATTACTCAAACAAGCACAAATACCAACATAAACATATAGTACTAGAAGATGTAGTGGTTTCGAAAGAGGTTTAGATACCCCAGTTTTAAAAGAAGAACAAAACGTTGAAAACTTGAACAATCGTAAAGATAGAGTAGAGAGTAGTGTAAAACACAAAAGAATAAGTTAGAAATCACTTAAAAAGACAGAGCTTTAAGAAAATTAGGGTTTCGTAATAAACCAGTGAGAGGTAAGGAACCTGGCTGTGAAACTCGTCAATGAAGATGCTCGTAGCACCATCAGACCCTAGCCCATCAGAGAAAGACCGGGGACAAGCCAAGAAAAGCTTCCGATGACCATCTTGTATAGTGGAGGCTTCTGGAGTCTCGAAGATAGAGGGAATCAACAAGACAAGGATTCACGGCGGCTGGCGGTCGAGAGAAGTGAGGCTGGAGGTGGTCGGAGAGGCGGTAGATTCATCAGAGATGAGAGAGAGAACCAGAAGGTTTTAGAGAGAAAGGAGAGCAAGAGCCAATATAGAGAGAGAGACACCGTCTCGCAAATGAGGGGTTTGGGGGGGGGGGGGGTTAGGGCTTAATTTAGGA
>MU728737.1:61135-76900 GCA_026770625.1 Nicotiana glauca
CGGCTCAGATTAGATCAAGGCTGGATCGGGTCATTAAATTGGGTATGGGTCGGGTGATTTGAGAATTGGGTTGGGGAATTTGGGATTGAAATTGGGGTTCAATTTGGGCTATAATTGTAATGAAATGAGGCTATATGTTAAATAGCCTAGTTTTTCCCTTTTATTTTATAAAAATATCTAAATTGATTTTAAAAACGAATTAAAAGCACTAAACTAAATAATAATGTATAAATGTAAAACTAAAAATACTAGAAATGATTTTATAATTATAAAATGCGATTAAATTGTGAAAATCAGCTATAATTGCAATTATATGCAATTTATCATTAAAATACCAAATAGATGTGTAAAAATATGCAAAATTTATTTAAACTATATTTTAGTATAAATATGGGAATGAAATGAGTTATTCGCCAAAATGATAATTTTGGAAATAATTATCAAATTTTGTAGTATTTAAAATAGACAATAAATTGATTTTGAAAATCTTTAAAAATTTGAAAAAATACCAAAACACTTGGGTATGCTCATATATGCATATATGTCATTTTTAAAGTATAAAAAATATCTAGGGAAAATTGGGTATCAACACCGGATTCTGACAGGAGGAGCCCTTATACTTGCAGAAATGGATGGAGAAGTTCGGCCAAAACCAATCAACTCAAATGCAGTCAAATGCTACTATGTGTGATCTTTATATTTTCTCTATATGATATATTTGAACTACGTCTGACCTGATTCCCATTTAAGAGGGGATACGTAGGCAGCCATATGGGTTCGGTCACAATTCAATAAAAGTTTCATTCCCCCCGCAATTGGAAACTAGGACAGAATTTTGAGGAGGATCCTCAAAATTCCGAAGTAACTTTGGCCGATCTTTGCAAGAAGCCGTCAGAAGTATCAACCAATTAAACTAGGGAAGAATTTTGAGGAGGACCCTCGAAATTCCAAAACGAGAGAGGTTGCAATGTCCTGAATTACATCACAGTCATCGGTTTATCTAAAAACTATTTCTTAAATATATACTTAAGTCATATCTTTAGCAAACTCATGCATATTTATTATTGAAATCGCTTTGTTCAGCAACGCTACCCCCATGATACATACTATGACATCAGATCAGAGCTGGGCAGATCAAGCAAAGACAACGGAAACACAAACTAACCTTTCCCCTTTACAAAACTCACGATTTTTATTTGGATGCAGGTACCCAATTCGCAAAAAACATATATTATACCCTCATACTATTCATGAATACAACTCTAAAAACTGTCACACCTATTCATAGTTGCTATCCGCATATAGTACCCACAACAACCACGATATTTTTGCATTGCATAAGGCTTCCATTCTGCCTTCCGAGATTAAGCACTGTCTCCATCTGCATTTCTGCATTGCATAAGGCTACCATTCTTCCTTCTGAGACTAAGCATTGTCTCCATCTGCATTTCTGCATTGTATAAGGCTACCATTCTGCCTTTCGAGACTAAGCTCTGTCTCCATCTGCATTACTGTATTTCTGTATTTCAGAAGGCTACCAATCTGCCATCCGAGGTTAAGCTCTACCTCCATCTACATGGCTGAAATATCACCACCTTTATTTAGCCTTGCATGGCTGAAAAATCGCCACCTTTATTTATGCCCTTGCATGGCTGAAAGATCGCCACTTTTATTTATGTCCTGCATCGGTTGAAATATTGCCATCTTTATTTATGTCCCGCATCGGCTAAAATATCGCCACCTTTATTTATATCCTGCATCGGCTGGAATATCGCCACTTTATTTATGCTTTCATGGGCTGAAAGATTGCCACCTTTCACATTGCATAGGCTAAAATATCGACAAATTTGTCCAAAGGCATCATTGTCTGGAGGCACCATTCCTATAGCCCGAGAATGCCTGCCATGTCCTAAAGACCCCTTTTAATCTCTTGCATATCATTATTCAAAGGCATCATTCTCAAAGCCCGAGAGCATCATTTCATAGCCTGCAAATCCTTTATCATATGCTTCATGGTCCAGGAGATCATGGTCTAAGGACGTCATCCTAACCATCCTAAGACAACATTCATGGTCCGGCAGGAATTTGTATCACGTTTAATTTTTTCGCATGATATACACTTGTATTGCTTGTTTGCAGGTAAATCGGCGAGCAACAAGCGTTTCAGCAGGAGCGATCACACTCCAGTTCCCGTAGCCCTAAAAGACTTTAATCATCCATCGCAACCCAAATATCGCGTCCGTTCTTAAAAGATCTCCATCGGTATGTTCCGCTGGCGGATCATGAACTACATATGACCCGATTCCTATAAAATCAGGGTTATGTAGGCATCTCAGGAACCATAGTGTGGTCAGATTCTTCAAACTATTTCGTTCGGTCAAATTGGCCATCATATCTTTACCCGACAACTCTTTCATCCTTTCCGGATAAAGAGGGGCAGCTGTTGATACCCAATTTTTCCCTGTATATTATTTATATGAAAAATACTTTCAAAATAGTATATATATATATATATATATATATATATATAAGCATGTCCAAGTGTTTTACTATTTTCCCAATTTTTAAAAGATTTGTAAACCAATTTATTGCCCTATTTTAACAGTACAAAACCAATAGTTATTACCAAGAATATCATTTTTGGTGATTCACTTATTTTATTCTCACATTTATACCAAAATATAGCTAAGTTAATTTTTATGCATTTTTACAAATTTATTTAGTAATTTTAAAGCTAAATTGCATACAATTACAATTTTAGTCTATTTTGAGATTTAATAGCATTTTATAATTATGAAATTGGTTCGAGTATTTTTATTTTAATATATTTATATTATTAATTAATTTAGTACCTTTAATTTATTTCCATAAATTATCTTACTATTTTTTATAAAATAAAAAGGGAAAACAGGCTATTTAAATACTAGCCCTGTTTTATTTCAATTATAGCCCAAATCACCCCCAATTAAAACCCAATTTCAATCTTAAACGGGCTAACCCAACTTCAATTTAACCCACCACTGACCCAACCAAAACCTACCCGACCCAGATCCCCTCTTATCCTGGCCGTTGATCTCTGAGATCAACAACCCCTATTCATCCTTGCCTTTTTAATCCAAACGACTACCCTAATCCCCTCATTCCTTATCTATTAGACACCTCTAAACACCCCACTCTCTCAAACTCTCTCGAATGTTCTTAAAACCCTAATCGTCTCCTACCGTCTCCAACCTCGAAACCACCAGAATCCATGGCTTCTCAGGCCATGGCAGGCTTAAACTCACCTCCCTTTGCTCTTATACGCTTGGTACTCGAAGTTTCGAGGTCTGACCTCAAATGTGTTTGTTCAGATTTCCACCGATCCAAGGTTCTCCGGCCATCTCGGGCCTTGCTCCGGCGTGCTATAGTTGTTTGAGTTTGATTCCGACCTTCTCTAACTCCGATCGGTGACCTTTCCAAAGCCTTTCTCATTTTATGGTTCTTCTGAAATCCTAACCCTTCGAGGTTTTCTCCAATTTTTCTTTGATCTTTTTTTGTATCCGTGCTCTATTTGAGTTTTCAAACGGTTTCCCCAACTTTTTTTCAAAAATACTTTCTTTTCCGATCGAGGGTTTCCTGAAAAAATGTTAAAATGTTTTATGATTTTTTTGTCATTTATGTTTATTTGTCTCTACTGTTTTCTTGTATCATGTTCCTATACACTTCTCTTACTATATTTTCCTATATTATGGTCTCGTATGTTTTTCTACTGTGTTTTTATGTTTTCCTTCTACCACGTGTATTCCTCTACCGCCTTCTATATTCTGTTCTTCCTTCTATTGTGTTTTCTATGATATGTTCTGCTATTTTCTTCCACTATGTTCTGATATGCTTCTCTACTGTATTTTTTACCATGTTCTGATATGTTTATCTTTCTGTATTTTCCTATATGCTTTCTGCTATACTTTTCCGGTGTTTTTGTGCCCTTCTACTGTATTTTCCTGCTAAGTTTTAAGTTTCTTTGTTTGCCTTCTACTAAGCCTGTTTAAGTTTCTTCTAAGCATGTTTTTCTACTATTCTTATCGTTACTTACCATTATATTCTTTGAATCCTTCTACTGTGATCGCATGCTACTTTGCTATCATGTTTCTC
The DNA here is from genome assembly GCA_026770625.1 of Nicotiana glauca. NCBI lineage: Eukaryota > Viridiplantae > Streptophyta > Magnoliopsida > Solanales > Solanaceae > Nicotiana > Nicotiana glauca. The sequence continues at coordinate 65,267 of MU728737.1, forward strand.
ATGAGTTATAAAGCTTCCAAACATGATTTCGATTCAGTTTCCTGCCCTCTCATCCTTGCTTTAGGGTTTGGTCAAAAGACTCCCTAATTCTTTCAGACTAACTTTGGGTCTCTAAACCAAGTTTGAACATCTCTGTTTTTATACGATTCTGAATTTTTGCTGAACTGTCATATACTGAAATTTCTACTGATTTTATGATAAGTTTCTTTCATGTTTAACGTGTCTGTATGATTTATATGTGATTAATCCTTCTTCAAAAAGGTTTTCAAACTAGTGATTGACTTAGAATTCCTTTTTAATAGATCTAATTTATTGTTTGTTGATTTTCCTTAGTTAAAACCTTTTCCATCATTCTAACTTGGTTCATTCATACCAAATCTCAGACCTTGTGATTTCTTGGCTGTTAATTGATTTTATTTCCTTAAATTTTACAATCGTGTATTTTAGAGGTCTTGTCCTTAAATAACCTTTATGTATTTACCCTCAATTGCATGCTTTACACAAGTGTTTGATTAATTTCTTTCCTTAATTTTTTTATACCCATTTGAATTGGAATCCCTTAATTAAAGGAAGTCTTGTGTGATTGATTTACAATGAGTCTTCAATTATTTTATTACCTTATTTCCTCATGACTTCCACACTATAAATAAACGACCCCTGTTTTCACAAAGCACTTACTTTGGATTTTACAAGACTACTGCTCTTCTTACTTCTTTCCCTTAAATTGGTATGTCCTAATTTTAGTTTCAGCATCACCCTAATGTGTTTACTTACAGTCTTTATATCCACATCTACTTTACTGTCTATGTAGAGTTCAATATTTAATTTAGGATGCCTATGTTCTATTGCATGTTTCTACTGTGAATATTTGCTCCCTATCCCATTACCCCTATGTGTTTGTGAGTAGTGACTTAGGGCATTGCAATATTAGTTATTGACCATGAACTGGGTTCTGAATCAATAAGGTATTAACCTCTAAAACATGCTGGAGGGTATGCCAGCACATCCCATTGCTAGGTATGCCCATCAACCTGCTCTTCTTGTTCTTGCAAATTCCCCACTTCCCTATGCCCCTATGTGCACTGATTTTAAGTTATTACCTTTTCCTCTCCCCTTTTAGATTCCCCCTTCTGCACTTACACTCTCTCCTGGTTTCTAAGTTCTGCCCCTCTCTTGTGAGACTTGCTTTGGGGCCTTGAGTTCTCTCTAAACTTGGACTCCTGAGGGCTGGCCCTTCCACACTACACTATGTCTTTATCCTGTAATGTATTTGGGTGAGATCTCTTCCCGAAGTCCACATGAGGCTCTTAGGGAACTCTAACACACCCCAAATGAGAGAAGGGCTTTTGAAATCGAATCTTTCGAGTTGGCTCATCTCATATTTCAGACAAGGAGCCTGAATTAGGCTCCCCTTGGTTGTAATTTTAATTTTTGATGTAATTTTGCTTTTCTTATTCCATTCTTTACTGTAATAACTTTGTAATAAACCTGCGGGGATGTTTAGTGAAAAGGGAGGGGTGATTGTGCTTGAAAAGGGTAGATAAATTGCCTATAAGATTCTCTAAATTCAGTGTTTTTCATATAGTTACCATGCCTATAAGATTTCTGCACTTTCATATAGTTACCATGCCTATAAGATTTATGCATTTTCATGTAGTTATCATGCCTATAAGATTTCTTCATCACATTTAGCAATCATGTCTATAAGAAACTCTGCATTCTCATTTAGATACCACGAGTATAGGGATTCTGCACTTTCATGTAGATATTATGTCTATAGCTTCTGCACATGCACGTAGAGAATATGTCTATAGGTCTTTTCTGATTCTTGCATACCCGCTTTTCACTAGGCAAACGTGTTTATAGGCCTTAAGTAAAACAATGCAACACCTAGATATCATATAATAGGATTTCTGCACTCTTCTATGTCTATAACAATGTTCTAAGTTGGCAAACACATAGAAAGCATGCCTATAGGGGCGCTAACTCAAATCTAAATAGCCTCACCTGCTTATGAGTTTAAAATTAGGAGTAATAATGCGTTACAAACAGTAGAACTCGTGTTTTCTAAAATTCATTTTTTAACTGGAAACTTCCCTTTAAATCAGCATGTAGTCAGTTCATTTTCTTATTTCTAAAATCTGTAGATATCAGGCCTATAGGTTTTCATCTATCACTTAGGCAAGCCTTAGGGTAAAAGTTATAAAGTGCAACAGTCTTTATTAATTACAAACAGCGGGTAGGTCTAACTCAGACTTCTTATCTAAAAATATGTGATAAATCAGCCTGCTTTAACTTTTAAATTTAATCAGACCCTAATCAGTACGTGTGTCACACCTCGTTTTTTACACACCACCCCGAAAGGTAGTGCATAAGGGAGTTTTTCCAATTTAAGTGTCATTATTCGAAATGGAATTATTTATTTAATTTTTGAGTCGGTACTTGGAAAAGTTTAATTGGTGTCTCAAGTCACCGGTTTATTTTAAAAATCTCAAATCGAGGAAATTCGACTTTCCTTGTGAAGTCTGCAAATCAGAAATTCTGAATAAGGAATTCTGTTAACCCGAGGGAAGGTGTAAGGCACCCTCGGATTCCGTGGTTCAAGCACGATCGCTTAAACTATTATAATTGGCCTGCTATCTCGTTCTAGTACATATTTTAGCATATGGTGCATTTTAAACTTATTAAATGTTTTAATTAATTTTAAGAATATTTTAACGTCATCTAAAATACGTCTTTAGACCACGCCACATGAAATTCACTCGCAGTCCGAGACATATTTTATTTAACGTCGTGGGATTTGGAGTTGTGTCACATGAAATGCGTACCTAAAGCAACTACACGTTGTTAATTTTGCTAAATGGCACACCTCGAATTCTAAAGATTTTAAAATTAATTAAACAAGGGCCAAGCATTTTAAGATTTTTATTTGGTACGGCATGCCTCAATCCCAATTTTAAAAGGAATTCAGACTAAATCACGGAGGGCCATAAACTATTTGTATTACTTAATATGGTACACCTCCCATCTACTTCTAAACCCAATTATCTAACTAAAAATTGCGGACTTCTATATATTTGAATAAAATCTCATCCCCTTCTGACTGATTGGCATTCACTAAATTAAAGGGTTATAATTGTTCATTCAACTAGTATAGCCATCCATTTAAAAAAAAAAAACTAAGCACGATCGATTTGTAACATTGGGGAACTGGGCCAGTCTTAAAGCGAAATTTAGCTAGCCGCGACCATCAGCGAAGAGCCCTATTCTAAGCAAACAAAAGCACATGCAGCGGGGCCTACCACTTTTATTTCCAATTAATTTTAAAAATCTGGGCCCAAGTTGAGCCCAAGCAGAAGGCCCAAATTCTTTAAAGTCTCAGAACCATAACCAATAAGACTCGACATCGAGTCTGTATCGTGCACAAGTGATGTCTGAGCAACAAAGTTCAAAGTAAATCTAAATAGCTAGTCACAAATTACCATATGCACAACATACAAACAATGCCATGATTTTGAAAGAAAAGCAATTAACAATCCAGTTCTTGAGAACTATGCATCATATGACTTTAAACTTCTAAAACCTTAAGTTAACTTGAAACGTATAATTAAACCTCACATGAACAGACTTGTAAGATTTAAAACCGTGTGTTTAAACAACCAAACATGCTCATATAAACAAACTATAGATAAACATTGAACCATTTCAACATAATCATGCTAAATTAAAATTTCCCTCGACAATGGCAATTCCCCAAGCTAATACGTTAAAATTAAGCTTTCCCATGAGTTTTAGAAAATCGTACCAAAGGACATTTAGAACCCATTTAGGAACAAATATAAAAGCAGAACATGCTTGCAAGACTAATATTACCTACTGATCTCACATAATAGTCAAGCATACATATCCAGCTACTTATACCTACGATTATTGAATATACACACCTTTAAATGTGTAGGTGACTAGATTAAATAACATGTAAAACTACATATCTATTGCATAATACTAAAGTAACAGGAGGATCAAATGGAGTTAAGTTCAATGCAGCCTGTATTCAAAAAAATCTTTCAATTTACATCAACAATCACTCGCTACTCAGGGGCTAAGAGGGTACCTGGAATTCGAAAAAAACACAGAAAATTAGGAGTCAGCAGCAGAATAGTAGCAGGGCAACACCAGCAACACCACTTCAACCAAAATGAATTTGAAAACAACAGAAGGCAGTCTCACTCAAACAATACCCAGAACAACTTCAAAACCAAACCTTAAACACCCAACTTCAATCCATTTTAACACTAGATCAATCAAAAAATCTTTTTAGAAATTGAAAGCTTAAGAAATCATAGAAGGAATTCAATGAAACAGTAATTTTCACTGAAGTTCTAGCCGTCTTTGTTTTTTTTTTTGAATTTTTTCTCTGAAAGTATCCCCTGAAATGCAAGGTAAGGTGCTTTATAGGCAAGGCATTAGGGCAGCCTTAAGGGTTCAATTTTTACTTATTGCCCCCTTTTCTATTATCATTTTTGCACTTGGTCCCTAAATTATTGCCTTGTTGGCCAAGTAAGTCTATTTTTCAGCTTCCAGGAAGCTTTCTAGGCAGTTACTGATAGATTCCCTAAGCCAATTGCCTACACTACCCTTTTAAAACCCTCTTAATTACCCTTCAAAATGTGGGTCCAGTCGACCCATTAGATTGAAACAGCCCTGGGCTCAAACAGCCATTCGAATCATTTCCCACTTGGGCCTTCTAATTTCACAATTTGAATTCATTCTTGGTCAAATGGCCATTTTTGAAAGACAAACCAACATTTCTTAAAAGACCAAAACAAAAACTGTTGAAATGAAAATCAAATAAAGGAAGAGGAAATACGCATCAACTAACTTATCCCTAAATTAATCAATCAGATAACAGAAAAAAAAAATGAAAAACAAATGGACACATCATGAAGAAATGAGAGGAGGGTATAGAACATCAACATGCATTTAAGCTATGTTAAAGAAAAAGAAGAATAATGCAACAAAAAAAGAGACTAGAACAGTACCTACAACTTGGACAAATGTGGACTTGAAAACTCCGACGGACTCTTTAATTTCTTTGACTGTAATAGACCTTAATCATGTGTTTTCATGTGAAAACACACGAATAAAGTCTATTACAATCTAAAATCTTCAACAGGCCCGTCGATTTGAATATTTGGAATTAGGGTTCATTTCTTTGATTTAATATTCGAGCATTTCTGGGGTGATTTTAGATGAGTGGAGTATGGATATGGGATGAGGAGGTAGAGGATAATATTTGGTGTAAAAATGAGGGAGATTGGCCGTCGGTTGCCTCGGTGGACGATTTCCAGCTGGCGGCGGATGGTGGTTTGAGGCAGCGTTAGTTTGGTCTCTGAGGATATGTGAGAGACGATGAGAGAGAGGGAGGGGAGGGGTCGTCTTTGGACATATGTTTAATCTGGGCATTTGGAAAATTATATGCAATATGGGAGAAGTATCTATAGTCGTCGGATAAGATGAAATAGAGGGCCAGGATTGTCTCAATGCTAACGAACTCCAAACGATGGCGTTTTAAAAGAGGGTGGGGAAGATTGGACCGGGTATAGGCGGGTTTGGACTCAGTTTGACCCGGGTTTCAGGGGGATTTTTGGTTTGGGTTGGACAATCTTGGCCCAGAAATGGCCTCTTTATTAAAAGCTCTTCTTTTTTTCTCTTTATTTTTTCAGATTTTTATTAATGTCAAATTAAAAATCAAACCTGATTTAATTCTAAAACTAAATTAATAAACTAATTGCTTCTCAAAAATTAATTAAATCCTAAATTAAAAGAAAACTATAACAAATTCAAAAATTACAAAGTTAAAAATGCAAAATGAACTATTTTTGTTATTTTCTTTCATTTTTGTAACATTAATTAACTAATTATCCTAAAAAATATATAATAGGTCCACAAATGCAAATTCAACATATTTTTGTATTTTTATGAATTAAATCAATTAAACATGCACACAAAAAATGCAAACAAAAAGGAAAATTATGCAATAATTCCTAAAAACCAAATAATTAAAAAAAAATCCTAATTTTGGGAATTCTTTACGAGTAGTTTATGCGAGGCAAAAAATCACATGCTCAGCTGCGCCTTCTTGTTCGGAGACACGAAGGGTTTTCAGGCAAAGATAAAATGAGAAATGATGAGGGATTTTTTCCTGCTTGGCACTCCATGAGAAGCATTTTTTGAACAATTCTGACCGAACCTTGCGTCAGACGTTGCCTACATATCCTTGGCTATAAAGGAATCAGGTCAGTGTAGTTCTGAAAGTTTTGGTATCTAAGACTACCGGGAGCTGTGATTTCACTGTTGATGCTGCTGCTACTGCTTGCTGACCCCCTTATTACACCAAAAGGAATATCAAAAGCTAATCTAGCTAGGCCTATCAACTATGGATTACAAGATTCCTATCTATAAATCTCTTGAAGCTTGATCTTGAGTCTTAGCTGGCTTTTGCTGTTGACTCAAATCTGAATTTTGATGCATGTCAGCTACATGCGCTGGTTCTTTCTTTAGCTCTTGGATCAAAATGGGACATGCGAAGCTTGTGAGTTTAATTGCATTCAAGAGCAGTCCGCATATTTGTCAGCTTCAGCATTGTGAATTCGCTTCTTTTTTTGCTCTTTTCCTTTTTTTCTTTATTTTGGACTGAGGCTCATTCTTTTGGACCTTTCGGATCCTGTTCCTTGAAGACAAACCTGCTTAGATGCCAAAATAAATAAATGAAAATTTTCTTCCCCAATTTTCACTAGAAAAATTTTGTGAGTTATTTGTGACAATGCCTGAACTTATTCTTTATTGAAAGCAATAAAATTCAGGATTGTGTATCCTTGGGAACAGTGAATGCAGTCCTGAATTGGGAAGATTGCCAGGTTATGCTGGGAAAATGACCGGGTTATGCCGGAAAAGAAAAAAAGGGTCCTCGGGTTATGTCGGGGAGGTTCATGGGTTATGCCGGGATAAAAGAAAAAAGGTCCTTGGGTTATGCCTGGAGGTCTACAAGTTATGCCGGGATAAAAGAAAAAGGTCCATGGGTTATTCCAGGGAAGTCCACGGGTTATGCCAAGATAAAAAAAGGTCCTTGGTTTATGCCAAGGAGATCCAAGGGTTATGTCGGGATAAAAATAAAAAGGTGCTTGGGTTATGCCATGGAGATCCACGGGTTATGCCGAGATAAAAGAAAAAAGGTTTTTGGGTTATGCCAGGGAGATCCACGGGTTATGCCAGGATAAAAGACAAAAGCTCTTTGGGGTAAGCCAGGAAGATCCACGGGTTATGCCGGGATAAAAGAAAAAAGGTACTTGGGTTATGCCAGGGAGATCCACGGGTTATGCTGGGATAAAAGAAAAAAGGTCCTTGGGTTATGCCAGGGAGGTCCACGGGTTATGCCGGGAGCAAAGGAAAAAGGTCCTTGGATTATGTAGGGAGAAAAGAAAAAATGTCCTCGGGTTATGCCAGGGAGGTCCACGGGTTATGCGGGGAGAAAAGAAAAGAAAAAAGGTCCTTGGGTTATGCAGGAAGATCTACGGGTTATGCCGGGATAAAAGAAAAAAATCCCTTGGTTATGCGAGGGAGATCCACGGGTTATGCCGGGATAAAAGAAAAAGGTCCTCGGGTTATGCCAGGGAGATCCATGAGTCATGCCGATATAAAAGAAAAAGGTCCTCGGGTTATGCCGGGAGAAAAGGAAAAAGGTCCCGGGGTTATGCCAGGGAGGTCCGCGGGTTATGCCAGGAGAAAAGAAAAAAGTCCCTTGGGTTATGCCAGGGAGATCCACGGTTTATGCAGGGATAAAAGAAAAAATGTCCTTGAGTTATGCCAGGGAGATCCACGGGTTATGCCAGGAGAAAACAAAAAGGTCTCTGGGTTATGCCAGGGAGGTCCACGGGTTATGCCGGGAGAAAAGAAAAAAAAGTCCTTGGGTTATGCCAGGGAGGTCCATGGGTTATGCCAGGATAAAATAAAAAAAAAGGTAATTGGATTAAGCCAGGGAGGTCCACGGGTTATGCCGGGATAAAAGAAAAAAAAGTTCTTGGGTTAAGCCAGGGAGGTCCACGGGTTATGCCGGGATAAAAGAAAAAGGTCCTCAGGTTATGCAGAGAGGTCCACGGGTTATGCCAGGATAAAAGAAAGAAAGAAAAAGTCCTTGGATTATGCCAGGGAGGTCCACGGGTTATGTCGGGATAAAAGAAAAAGGTCCTTGATTTATGCTAGGGAGGTCCACGAGTTATGCTGGGATAAAAGAAAAAAAGTTCTTGGATTATGCAAGGGAGGTCCACAGGTTATGCCGGGATAAAAGAAAAAAAAGTTCTTGGGTTATGCTATGATAAAAGAAACAAAAAGTCCTTGGGATATTCTAGGGAGGTCCACGGGTTATGCCGGGATAAAAGAAAAGGTCCTTCAGGTCCACGGGTTATGCCGGGATAAAAGAAAAAAGGTCCTTGGGTTATGCCAAGGAGGTCCACGGGTTATGCCGGGATAAAAGAAAAAAATGTCCTTGTGTTATGCTAGGGAGGTCCATGAGTTATGTCGGGATAAAAGAAAAAAGGTCCTGGGTTATGCAAGGGAGAAAAGATCCTCGGGTTATGGGGCCCTATGTTGGAAGGATGAAGCTAGAGATTGGAGGCCCTATGCTACCATGATTTTGAATTTTTCTTCCTCTTTTTTTCCCATCATATATATATATATATATATTCTAGTTTAAGAAAATAGGTAAAAGTGCAGGAAAGAATTTGAAGGAGACTTCCCTTTTGGATTGATTATTGTTGCAGAGCTGTTTCTAGCTCTTGCGCATTTCTTTTTTGGTTGCACCTGCTTCTTGCACGGTTGCCTTGGATTGCAAATGTTTCAAGTTTTCAAACAAAGAACAATTGTTAGTTTGAAACGGTGGTTGGTTTTGTGGCCTTGATTGTCTCAATCGCTTGATCTCGGCCCAGCTTCTTTGATGGAGATCTCAATTGCAACTGCTTGCTTCCTGGGGACTAATTTTCATTTCAGGCCCTGAGAACCTTTGGTTTTTTTCCAGATTTTTCCTTGGCGGTTGGTTGGTGGAACTCAAACTTCTTGACTTTATTTTGCCGTCATAGGCCTTTTCTTTCGGACATTATTTTCTTCTTTCCATCATTTTTTTCTCTTTTTTTTTTTACCTCAAAATTTGATGCAACGGCTAGTCGCGTGGGATTTAACCTTTTCTAACTTTATTTCGCCCTTATAGGCCTTTCATTTCTGGCTTCTTTCTTTCAACTTCAATTTCAGAGCATTTGGGATACCTTGCCTTTTCAAACCTTTGCCAAGACGGTCAGCCTCGTGGGACTCAACCTTTTCAACTTCAATTGCCTTATATGCGCTTCAATTTGATTTTCTCCTTCCAAGAGTTTTGATTTCAAAGTATCGACCACCATGTGTAATGATCTGATCGACCGATTTGAGTTCTATCACTCCGTTCAGCAATCGGAGGCCACGTCGTTTCAGGTATTATGACCTGTACGCATGGTCGGAATTGAATTTCGGGAATTTCAGAGTTGATTTGCAAAGAGGATTCTCATTTCGGAAGCTTAAAGTTGAAAGAATGAACTAGGATTGGAATTTAGAGTTAACGACCTCAGAATCAGGATATGAAGGTTCCAGCAGGTTCATATGATGATTTCGGACCTGAGCGTATGCCCTGTTCGGGTTTTGGATAACCCGGGAGTGTTTTGGCGCCTATTATTGAAGTTAGCATTTTAGAAGAAATTTCATAAGTTTGGCTTGAAGTGAATTTCAGTGTTACCAATGTCCTTTTGGGATTTTGAGACTGCGAATAGCTCCGTATGATGATTCTGGAGTTGGGGGGCGCGATCGTAAGTGAATTCGGAGGTCCGTAGGTCATTTTTAAGTCATTTCGCTAAAGATAGAAAATTGAAGGTTTAGAGAAGTTTGACCGGAAGCGGACTTTTTGATATCGAGGTCGGAATCCAATTCTGGAAGTTAGAATAGGTCTGTGATGTCGAATATGACTTGTGCGCAAAATTTAAGGTCAATCAGACGTGATTTGATTTGTTTAAACATCAGAAATAGAAGTTTGAAATTTTGAAGTTCATTAACTTGGATTGGAGGTCGATTCATGATTTTAGCGTTGTTTGATGCGATTTGAGGCCTCGAGCAAGTCTGTAATGTGTTTTGAGATTGGTTGGTATGTTTGATTGGAGTCCCGAGGGCCTCGGGTAGATTCCGGGTGATTAACGGTTCGATTGGAATTTTTGGACAGCTGAAGGACCTGGTTGTTGTTATTTTTGCTTCTGCGGTGGGTTAACCGCAGAAGAGGTCCACTGAAATGGATTGTTGATCAAGGCTCGAGGACCGCAGATGCGGTCAAGATTCTGCAGAGGAGGGACCGCATCTGCGGAAAGATAGTTGCACAAGTGGAAGAGGGTCAGTTGTAGAGGACCGCATATGTGGTCAATGTTCCGCAGAAGTGAGACTGCATCTGCGGATGGTGTGCCGCAGAAGCGAAAATGGGAGGCCTGAAGGGTAACAACAGAAGCGGTATTTGGACGGCACCTGCGGAACCGCAGCAGCGGTCGTTGGACCGCAGGTGCGAATAATAATGGGGGCAGAATGGTTGTTTAAAATCGGGATTTTTTTCATTTCTTCTCATATTTTCTTGGCTTGGGCAATTTTTGGGAGAGCTTCAAGTGGGCTTTTCGTCATTAATGAAAAGGTAAGTTTTAAGTTAAGTACATCAACTATGTATGAATTTGAGCATTTAAATTACTATAAATTTGATGTTTTGGTGGAACACCTAGAAATTTACATTTCTTGGAATTTGACCACGATTTTGGGTAAGAAATTTATTGAAAATTATATATTTGAGTTACTAAGGTTATGGATAATCTTTATCTTCGATTTTTTTTAGATTCCGGGCACGTGGGCCCAGGGGCATTTTGGTCAACTTTTCAATTGGAGTTAGGAATTGCTATAAATTAGATGGTAATGAATATTTGAGCATATATTAATGGATTTGCATAACCGTTAGCTAGTTTAGAGTATGGAGCATAAATTAGAGTCTTCGGAAGGGCGTGAAATGCCGGTTATGGATCTTGAGAGCAAGGTGTGTCTTCTTTCTAATCTTGTAAGAGGGAATTCTCCCCATAGGTGAAATAATTGATTATGTGCTCCTATTTGCGGGGGCTACGTGCACACAAGGTGACGAGAGTCCATGCGTAGCTACTACTATGCTATTGTCCGGGTAGTTAGGACCCAAAAACATGTTTTATTTGGATTATTTATGAACCCATTGATATCTTGAATATCATAAATCACATTGAATTAGTAAGTTAATTTCTAAAAGTCTTAAACTTCATTTCTTAAAATTTGTTAAAGGAGAATTTGTTTTATTTGGATAAATATTTCCCGATAAGTTCTTAATTGACTGATTAAGCATGTATCTCTATGTGTACCTGCTTCACATGCATGATTCACGAGTAGGGTATGTGTTTATTTATGGAACGGGCCGAACGCCTCGGCAGATTTAAATAGATGCATCTATAGGTGCGCCGTCGACCCTCGGCAAGTGCACAGTTTGTTTCTGTTGGATCGGGCCGTCGC